>NLAL01000026.1:0-140067 GCA_002374735.1 Metschnikowia sp. 13-106.1
GTCCTGCTTTGCTCTGTGATAATTTGATGTCACCTCAAGATCTCAGCTACAAAAGCAAGGTGGTTGAAGAGTTGATGCTCATAGCAAATGAAATCTTCGACACGGAATAAATAGATAAAGTCTAGAATTAGGATGGACGAAATGAACATTAATAACTGAGATGTCCTCCAAAGTGAGGTCCACGTTTAAACACGTCGCCATCCCTACCATCTCTGGGGGGTTTGTGTGGGAAGCTAAATCTAGGAGGCTTTGCAATTCTTTGTGGATAAGCGAGTTGCTTGACCTTGTAGTTGTTTTTGTAGGCCGTTTCCCTCTCCCTCTGGGCCCTCTCTTTTCGGGCGTTTTCTTCTTCTTTAAGAGCGTCTTCCTCCTGGAGTTGCTTCGCGTACTCCTCATCACTGATACCCAAGAGTCTTCTCTTGATATCCTTTAATTCGCCCTTGAGCTCCAGGTGAAAATTTGGCGAGTCTATGATCTTCTCCTGGATATCCTTATCCACTATACTTAAGATGGAACTTCCCGACGCCGTATTGCTAAGAACTTCGCCCTGGATAAGAGCGGCAGTCTTTCCTTTGTTTTTTAGAAGAATTGATGGATCATTTTTGATCTTGCTCTCCACCATCACCTTGAGCTTCAATAGTAGGTTGGAGTGGGTCTCGGACTCTTTGAAGTTCTCAAGTAATACCTTCCTCCGGTTATCGAAAGACCCATTCTTCTTGTATGTGGACGCTAGCTTTTTGTGGTCGATTGTGCCTGCGTCTGCTGCTGCCTTGTCTGTTTCTCTGGACATGGTAGGTGTTGTAGCTAGCGTAGAGAGAGCGTAAACAGATGATATGGGTGTGCATTAATTTGCGCGTGCATCCTGCTAGCCTCAACTACCCCCACTACTAATCGCTGCAATGGATGAAGCCCAGATTTTGGACCTCAAGGGTAATACTCCCATTGTGCAAGTAAATGTGTCTCATCTTGGCTCTGGGTCGCCTGATAGACAAACATCTTCATTTAGCAATAAAAGAGTGAAACATTTTAAAGATGAGGCTAATCCTCGGACTATGGAGCTACAGACTGCTCTAGAACAAGATATGATCAGCCTACTTACAGAAAACAAGGTGCTTCGTGCCTACGCTATCATATATCGAGATGTGGAGACTCTCTGTACTTCGAAATATTCTGAACAATCAAGCCTAGCAAAGACCGTTTACCGAGAGTTGGATAGATGGCTTCGGAATGAGGTCTCACCCAAGACACATGAGCTTCTAGATGAAATCACCCCTGAAAGCAGCGAAGAATTATCTGAAACGCTTGTTTCTTATCTAAGAGATTGGAAGCAAAAGCTAGATTTGCTACTGCAGCTTTTCTTGTATCTAGATCAGGGCTATCTTAAAGGACATCCCAAAAAGGCTCGCATAGTGGAATATGGACTACAAGGAATAATGAGACAACTAAATCTAGACATTTCAGATATTTCAAGCAAAAAATCAGCATACTACCTACTAACCGTGTTGCTTACAAGAGTCAGAACACGGAAAGTCTCAGCTGCTAGCGAGAATGTGGCACAAGAACTCATATCGAGTATTCGTGCCATTGATGAACGAAATCCGACAATTTTTGAGTCTGTCATTGAATCCGGTTTCATGGAGGATTATAAAGTCTTCCAGAGAGAATGGATGAAAAACAAAACCACCTACGTCTTGTCCTTTTTGAGTCAACTAGCAGATGACGCCGCATTCCTATCGTCATCAGGAATCGAAAAGCCATTTACTCAACGTCTTGTGTCTCAAGTTAAGTGGAAATATCTTCTATCGGATATGGAGCGCTATGTCAAACCATCTTTCCCCACTTTGCTAGATCTGGAGAAAGAGCAATATTTAAGCACCTTGATGAAATTTTTCGAGGATTCCATGAAAGACTACGGGGTTAATTCATCAGGCGCATTACTTAAATACTGGAGAGAATATATCCAGCTGAAAATATCCGAGGTGACGTCTAGTGAGGATATCATAGCTGACCTTGTACGTGTCTGGTACGAGTTGGGACAGATTTGCTTTGTGACTTTCAAGGATGAGAATTTCGGCTTTGAATTGCGGAGCACCGTCTTGAATTGCTTAGCACCCAAAGAAATATCAGTTCACACAGTTCTTCTGCTCCTGAAATTTTGTGACAACTTCATGAAACAAAGCGGCCAGTCCGAAGAAGACTACCGAAAATTCGAGAGCGATTTTCTCGTGGTTTTTAAGCTTATTGCAAGTAAAGCAGACTTTACATCCGTGTACGAAAAGGCCCTTGCAAAAAGAATGCTTTTATCCAGGAATTTTGATTTGCCTACCGAGAAGAAGCTAGTTAAAAGTTTTATCCGGGTGATAGGAGAAAGTGATGAAAATGCTAACCTCCGGGCCATGTTTCGTGACTATGAGACTTCCAAGAATGCTCTTCAACATCTCATTGTTTCTGATGCACCTGAATCAGGTTTCAATGCCCTAGTTCTCGAGAAAAAGTTCTGGCCAGATTTCCCAGCTTTTGGTTCTGAGTTGAAGATCCCCTCCGCCTTTCAACAAACGCTTGAGCTGTTCGAAATGCAATATAAGCTTTTGAACATGAAAAACAAGTACCACAACCTAGACTGGAAGAATTATGCTCTTCATCAAATTGTCTTGCAAGTGAACTTTAATTCTGGACCGAAACAATTGTATGTCAACTTGCTTCAAGCCACAGTTTTGGTTTTATTCGAGGACACACAGCAATTAAGTTTCAGCCATATACTACAGGAAACTAATGTCGATTCGAAACTCCTCCGCAGAATACTCGCATCTTTGGCAACAAAGCGGTTTCCCGTACTCATTCTTGAGAATGAAACTATCACCTTTAATAACGCTTTCAACGACAAGCTCTTCAAGATTCGTTTACCCTTGGGGAAGGAAAAGGACGTCTTAAAGGTTGATCAAGCCAGCAGGTTGACCATCAAAAGCAGAGGCTCTGAAATTAGAGCAGCTATTGTTCGTATCATGAAGGACCAAAGGACACTCCCTCACCCAGCATTGCTAGGCAAGGTCATTGAAATATTAACTCCTCGAGGCCTGCCCCTGGTTCTGGATATCAAGGTACTGCTTGAGAATCTCATTTCCAACGAGTTCATTCGGAGAGATGAAGACGGAACTACTCTACACTATGTGCCATAGTAAATGACCAATATCGTTTCATTACTTAAATGCTTAGTTGTATTTGTATAGACAGAAAAACTATCCACTTAGACTGGAACATCCTCTGGGTCTGGGTTGTACACCCAGTGTTGACCAAAGTATGGGATCTTCGAGTAGAAAGTGTTCTTGAATAATGGAACATTATCGGTGAAAGTAGCCACGGCAGCACCGGCAGCACCACCCCAGATGGCCAAGTTAAAGCCGTAAGCAGAAAGAGCTTTCAAGTTCAAACCGGACTTGGCAACCTTGTAAGCTGGGCGTCTAATGTACTAAAGTGTTAGAATAAATCCTGAGTGACTAACAGAGACTAGCCTATCATGCTTCAAACCACAATATTGTCGTCGAGTTAATTGCTGGACACATACGGAAACCATTGTTGATCAGTGAGTCTGAGATTGTCTTGCGAAGGAAGTTAACCAGTTGATTTTTTTACCGCGCACCAATTGGTTGAAAGGTGGGTCACGTGACCCGCTGGGTAATCAGTAAGACATTTCTGGCTTAAGCCCCGTTTTTCCCGTCTACGGTATCGATGGCTACGGCAGATATCAAGTGTAGAAGCAAATTTTTGAGGGATCACTATACTATGTTTTTTTCTTTATTCATTCATACTTCAGTAGAAGGTTGATGCAGGTCAGGTGATGAGAGTCCGTATCCTCCTCTGCTCGGGCCATCCGATTAAGTGTAAACGCCGTCTTTAAATATATTTGGAATTAGCATGCATCAGGTTGCTTCATGATGTAATCGATGGTTTGGCTAACAGACTTCAAGCTGTCAGCTTCTTGGTCGGGGATTTGAATGTTGAACTCGTGCTCCACCTCCATGATGACTTCGACGACATCCAAGGAGTCCAAACCCAAATCTTGTATGTAAGCAGAGTTTTCCTGGATGTCCTTTCCCTCGACCTTGTTGAAACCTTCCAACAACTCGATGATTCTCTCCTTTGCAAGATCTCTGGTCAAGGATGGGAACGCAGCATAAGTACGGATGGCCTGTGGAGCAGTAAATGTTGGTACCCTTGGGAAGGCGGGAAATTTCAACGACTTTGATGCAATTGCTCTAAACATTTTCTATCTTGAAGCTAGTAGAAGCACCTTCCCGGTTGGATCTGTCGCACGCCGAGGCACTTCGTGGTACACGCACTACTTGGTATTCTATAAAAGCTTCTACTATTCTGGCCACAAACTACGAGTAACTGTTGAAAGATGAATTCTGGTTTGAATTTATAATGTCCAAAGATTGATATGATACAAATCACCACGGAAAACGGCTGTGCTTCGTTTCGTGACTGAAGTGACTATATACAGTATGCCATGTTTTTTCAAGCTCTTTTCTCACTGAAGCACTGTCTCAATACTCATTCACTGGGATACACGGGCAATGTTCAGAAGTCTATTCAAGTCCGGATCGACACTTCCATTTCGTCAAACTTTGACGCGGCCCCAGCAACTCACGAGGATCACCCCGTTGTCCTTTTTGAAAACGCCCTCTGCTAGTGGTTTCTTCCAAGGTCATACCTATGCTACTTTGAACCAGATTAAAAGCGGGAAACAAGGGAAACCAGTGAAGCCATACATTTCTAAAGCTCCGCATTTAGATGCGAATCCATTCAAGAAGGGTGTTGTTGTGAGAGTGATGATTGTGAAACCTAAGAAGCCCAACTCTGCGCAAAGAAAGTGTTGCAGAGTCAGATTGACCAATGGTAACGTCGTGTCATGTTTGATTCCAGGCGAAGGACACAACCTACAAGAGCATCATGTTGTGTTGGTTAGAGGAGGTAGAGTCCAGGATTTGCCAGGTGTGAAGTACCGTCTCGTAAGAGGGGCATATGATTTGGCTGGAGTTGCCAACAGAGCAACTTCAAGGTCCAAGTACGGTGTCAAGAAGCCCAAGGACTAAATCAGCTTGAAAATTCTTGTAAATAATTAATAACATAGATAGAATTCCACTCTTCATACAAATTTTATTGACTTCTCGGTCACTACAATGGTATGGTTTTGTTCCGGCCACAGTTTAAACACGACCGGAATCAAACTTTCTACCACTTGCAGTCTTTCTGTTATCCACAACTTTTCCATCGCCATCCACATTCTCGGGCTTTGCTCTATTCAACACTTTCAAGAACTCCTTCACTCTGAATCTCATTCTCGAATGCATGTAAGCCTTGGCGCATTTGATGTGGTAGAGGAAGTAGTTTCTGAAGAATTGTATGTGAGATATGCAGTTTTCCCTGCGATCTCCCTTGGTCAAGTGTCTTGGGAATAACACAAAAGTCACATAACCCTTGTTGTCCACCTCGTGGCGTTTGGTCACCACATTCTGAATGTCCAAAGGTGGCTCTTTATCAGTATACAACACTTGAGGAGCGGTTTGAACCGATCTCTTTCTTGCGTCAACAAACTCCTGCAAAAATACCTTTCCAAAGATTTTATCGGTATCATCTTTGAAGAGAGTGGAGAAAATAACAGTGACTCTGTCAAAGGAAGGCTTGATGTATATGCTCTCTTCTTCACCCCGGTACTTAATTTGCAATATGGGCTCGTTGTATAACTCCGCTTGGATCTCTTCGGAGTAGGTGTTCGAGTTGGAGTACGCGGCAGAAAGTTCGTCGTAACGAGCAAAAGCCTTTTCGAACGCTGAGGCCATGCAGTGTCTCTTCAATAGCGCCAATTCGTCAATCAAGTTCTTCTTAAACTCATCGCTCTCGGATTCAAGCTGGGCAGTATTCAAGACAAATGAGTAGTTGTAGTTCAGCTCAATTTGGTCGCCAGGTAAGATGGTTAAACAGCTGGAGAACTTAGAGTACTTCTTGTCCAAGTGCTCGTTGACACCGTATTTGACCAAGTCATTCCAGCATTGCAAGTACACGGAAATCATTAAGACGGTTTTGTCGTCCGTGATGGAGGAAATGTGATAGTTTGTGAAGTCAAAGTCGGAGATAATTCTGTCCAAGGACTTCAATTGGAATTCTGCGTCCGGGAAAATCCGCTCCGACAACGTCTTCTCTATCAAGAGATTGTGTTGTTCAATTTGCAACATCTTTAGTATTCAATATCGGGAGACTGTTCCACTGCTTTCAGACGAAGGCGTATTCAGTAGCTGATTCTGAGTGCTTGATCGGGTGAGCGTTCTCATATCACGAACCTTCGGGGAAGCACTGCACACAGGGCTTGCGGTTGCGTCTCACTCAGAGGTGCGCTGGAGTCCAAGTTCACTAATATGTTTTGTAATAGTATGAGAATCTTTTGTAATAGTATCGACATTGGAGACAATTTCTTTGATTACTTTATTTGAAGAGAACTCAATTTCTGGTCTTCAATCTTTTTTTTATAAAGTTTGAGCGCCAAGCAATAATACAGCCCCATCGTTGATCTTACCTTCTCACTTGCTGAAGAAAACTGAAGAGACACTACAAAAATGTATTCAATGGAGACACTAGTTAAAATTACACACCGAATTCAAAGACTTCTCGTAATGGTGCTTATTGTTTCCCACGAATTCTATTTTACTCTTTCAAGACAAAAATTAGATATTTCTACTTCTTTTGCGTCCTATCTACTAATATCAGTAATCTTAATTGTGCACACTCTTAAGGTTGATTCGCAAGGCCTAATTGTGGAAGATACATCCTCGTCTAGATACTCAGACGAGAGTTTTACTTGATATTCGATATAGATTGGCGGATTCCATTACTCTATTGATTTCAGTCTCACGCAATTTCAACAAATGCTTGATAAACATTCGTTTATCGACGCACTCTTTGGTTCGGCAAGCCTCCACGATGCAAAGCGGGAGCATTGACCTTGTTTCGAAGCAATGATTTGACACTTTCTCTTCCAGGAACCTTGACATCACCTACTGGCTCGTTGGCCACGGGCGCCTTTGCAACATTTTTCCGTGATGGTGATCCTTCTGCCAAACTTATCTTGACAATCTCACTCATCAAGGTCTCGTTACCTTTATGCTCCTTTATCCACGGAAATTGCAAGAGGACATCATATGGAGGCCTTGCTTCCGGGTTTTTCGTCAAGCATGCTTTGACAAACATTTGTGCATTCTTCGAAAAGTGCAGCTCATCTAATCTGGGAGGCTCCCCATCAACAATAGCACTCAATTGCGAGAAGATGTTGTCAAACGTTTCGGGAGGATATGGATAGCCACCTTTAGCCACTTCCAATATGGTCAATCCAAGCGACCACACATCGGATTGAACTGAGTAGGTGGCGTCGTCAGGATTCATCGTCTTTATTCTTTCAGGTGCCATATAAGACTGGCAGCCGATGTTCGTCTTGGCCAAGGATGCAACGAGGTTTCCAGAAACACCAAAATCACATAACTTAACTTTACCCAAGCTATTCACCAAGATGTTAGTAGGTTTGACATCTCGGTGTATGATATTGTGGGTGTCCTTGAGAACTTTAAGCCCCCTGATGACACATTCGGTAACGTAAGCAAGACAATCCTCGTTTACGATACCTTCGCCATAGATTTTATCTAGCGACCCTCCATCCATATACTCCATGCACATATAGACAGCACCCTCCACAAAAAAAGCCCCGTAGAAATCAACAATGTAAGGAGAATCACACTTATGCAAAACCTCTAACTCCATCAATATTTGAGCGAACTTGTTCTCCTCCAACTCTAATCTCACTTCCTTCATAGCCATCAAGACGCCGGTTGGTTTGTGCAAGACTTTAGAGACTGTTCCGTAGTTTCCTCTGCCCAATTCTTCAATAAGCTGGAATTCTTCAAGAGATATGTGAAAAGACGTACCCGAGGAGAAATTGACTCCTTTCGAATTGAGGGACGCCTTACCGGTAAAGTTTAAAGAGCCCGATTTGATATCAACATATTTAGAGTAGTTGGCAAACAAACCAGCGGGCGCTGGGTCCGAAGAATCCTTGCTATCAGTAGCCAGACTCTCATTAGAGCTGGGACTAGACGTACTTCCATTAAGGTTAAGCTTGAATTCGGGCCGATTCTTTCTTTCTGATAGACGACGCGCTAACTCGCCTCCAGAATTGACGGACTCCGAGCCGACGCGTGGACTAGGGGCCTCACTCATGTTGAGTTTCATACCTCTTCTTTGAGACAAGGACGGCTTTTTGGTTAACTCGACCTTAGGAGACATTGGACTGGCCATGATATTATTTTGCGACGGGATGTGAATGTTGGGCTCCGAGTGGGGTGTGGCTTTGGGGGCCGTTTCAAGGGAAGGGGAGGACAATAGACCTGATTTCAAAAGATCGCCTTGAGAAGCAGGCCTGGACAGGCCATTCGGAAGGGAGGGCAATGGTTTATTCATGGCAGCATCTTTCGAAACTACAGCAGTTTGACGCTTCTGTTGGAAAGCCATGATTCTAGCTTGGATATCACTGCTGATATGTCCATGGGATGTGGAGATTGGAGGGGAGTGGGAACCGTCGTAAGGTGTTCCATGTGCAGAAGATATGCCGAGCCTCTCCAACTTGGCTGACGTGTCTATAAGGTCTTTTTCTTCTGGCATATTGGCAAAGTGTTGGGCTTGGGATTGGGATTGTGCTTGATGAGATTTTTAAAGGATAGACTGATAAAGGAATGCAATGATTGTTGCTAAAGGGAGGACAGGAATTAGGGACACTGGATGTTTCAAGACTAAGAGCAAATCTTTCCTACGTGGACGCAAATGGCCAGGGTTAGGAAGTTGCTTTGGCAAGGGGGTCGGGAATGTCTCGGGGTGTGAATACTAGGAGAACTAACTTGTTGCAGTTTTTTCTGAGAGTCAGGAGAATCTACGAGCTTGCGTATACTTCACACAGTCCAGAACATTTGGTATGTCAGCAATGAAGGGGTTCCGTTTCAACGCACAAGGCAACGCGAGATCTGCTTATATACTTCTACCATAAGTATATATAGTACTTCTACATCAGAAACCCCTAAAACTATACATCCTACGGAGCTCCACCAAATTCCACGTGCGACAGCCCAGCTTCCATGGGGGCGCGGATGTTCGCCTAACGTTTTTTATTTGGCTAATTTTTAAACAATTTCCAAATCAACCAGTGCGAAAAAGAGATTCATTTCCTGCGCGTGAGGAGCAATTTCACTGGCCAGTCATAGTGGGTCATTTGGATTTCGTAGCCGATTGGATATTCTGGTACGATATCATTCAGAAAATGCATGGAACATGAACTTGCGTCTACGCTTTTTACCCAGTCGTAGTATATTGATCGCAAACCCTTTGCTGCACTCGCCTGTTGATTAGACGTTGTGTTGCTGCCTTGCTAGTCTAAATTTAAGGTTTTAGATGCAGACTGCAACTGAAAGCAAGGTCTGTATGTGCAGCTAAATGAGCCACATTCTTTAGTCACAAGACAATTTGACGATGAAATAGAGTAGGGTTATATACTTCGATATCAGGTCTTCCCAGCCACAGTTCAAGCCTCGAGTCAATGCTTTGTTACTCACGTACCACTACTTTTTGCAGTCACAACATAACGCTTTGGTGCGTTCCGCGCAAAAGTGACGTTATCTCAAGCCATTACGCTTTGCCATCACTGACCTAATGCCAAACCCATGTCAAATGAGCTCCTCGTTCAGATAAGTGATATTGACTCATACCATCTGCAGCCACTGCATCTCGACCAATTTCAAAACGCCCCCAAGGTCCCTGTTATACGTATTTATGGTGCCATCAAAGTTTCCAACACGCGTGTGTCTGCCTATAATGTATTAGTACATATCCACAACGTCTATCCTTACTTTTATATTGATTGCCCCCAAAGTGATCGCTCCAAGTTAAATGATGAATACCTCCTGCGTCTTACTGCATATTTGGAGCTGGAAATTAGTGAGTCCTTTAAAAAGAAAGCTGCTCGCCTGGATCCTGAAGAAGACCCATCTGACTCGGAGGAAGAAGAGTCTAATCCGCAGCAAGAGGAGCAGGTACTGAAATACATTTCGTCCATTGCTTTTTGTAAAGGCTCGCAGGTCTATGGCTACAATGTTGGTTATCGAACTGTGTTGAAGATTCTGTTCTTTCTGCCGTTGTACAAAACTAGGCTTTTCAAGTTACTCTCACTGAATTCCATAGTGTGGGGTGGCTTCACCAGTTCGAAAAATCCAAATATTAATGTTTATGAGGCCCATATAAATTACTATGCCCAGTTTTTGGCTGATTTTAACCTTTATCCATGTGCATGGCTTAAGCTTAGTGGGTGTTGTTTCAGAACCCCCATATTGAATCCTAATAATCTCGATACTGAACCTTTGAAAGATTACTTAAAAACTCGGATCTTCTTTAACAATGTCTTGAATCCAGCAACCTATCCACGCTTATCGAGGTCGCTCATCGAAATCGATGTAATCACTGACCAGATCACGAACAGGGCAGAATATCAGCAACGGCTGGCTCACAATGATTTTTCTGAATTTTTAGGGACTCAAAGCGACCAGAAAACCTATTTATCCTCATTGAAGTTCACGTTTGATGACCTCAAGTTTCAATGTGGCATTCGAGGTATGGCTGACACCTCCAATGTGCTTCATGAATTCTACTCCCAAGTCTTTGAAAATATTGGAAAAACTGGAGGTACTGACTGGGAAAGCAACAAGAAACACGAGCAGTCTCTCAAGTACGCAGCTAAACTCAACAACCCAACCACACACACAAGCGTGGAGGCCTATTATACCACTCAAATCAAACCCAAACTCCCAAACGAAGAGGTCCCCACCACATTTGAGCTCGTCACTAAAACATTGCCACTTACTTATTATGAAAACGTCCCCCTCTTGAACTTCCGTGATGACTTGATCAAATGGTCATCTTATGATAACTTATTTGAAATCAAAACTTCTAATGAACCCAATCCTACCTTTGAATCCACAAAACCTATTCCATTACTCGAATCCATGGACCAGAGTGAAAATGTGAACGAAAATGTGAACGAGAATGTGAACGAGAATGTGAATTTTGAGGGAGACGAGAAAGATGAGTATCGCCTTTTGGATGAAATTGCCTTGGAAAATTCTCCAACTAAAAAACCACAGTCTGGCGAGACATATTCACCCGACCTGAAAGATATAAGCACGGCTCTAGCAGTTCAAGATGTTGATACTGATATTTTCCAAGCAACACAGCGAAAACGGAAATTTGTAGCTGATGAGCGTGAGCTGGAGTCGAGTGAAGGCAATACGCCGAGCCAAATATCTGACGATCTTCTTAAGGTACCTCATGATGTCTTCGAGATGGTTGTTCCTCTGCATTTGGGGAAACGCTTTTTGGCATCATCACTTGCTGATCTTGGGATCCTAGACCATGCTTATACTGATCCTTCATACCACAGACCAGAAGATATGCACCCAACTCCTTTGATATTTGCAAACAAAGTGATCCCTGTTCCCCTTACCTCAGAGAAATTTATTCCTGAGGCAGAACTTAATGGAATTAGAAACCTTCATTATGATGCTTCCGAGCATAAGGGCTCACTGGGGCAAACACTATGGCAATATCAAGCGTCTCCACCTTCCAAAGGATCTCTTGCTTCCTGGGTTATGCAGGTTCGTAACCGGGAGAAGTACAAGTTCAAAAAGTTTAGATCCCAGGTTGAGCCTGCCGTCACACGTACAAACAACTTCAAATATTCCCTAAAGGCCCAAAGTGTTGTCCGAGCACCTAGTGGATTTCTCAACTTGTCATTGCTCAGTATGGAGTTGCATGTCAATACCAAGAACAACATGAAACCCAATCCAAACAAAGATAGTATTACATTTATTGTCTTCTATTTCGATAATGCCAACGAAATGTTTGAGTCAGGAAAACAAAAGTTATTGATACTTTTCAACTCGAATGAGATTGAACCGCTGAATAAGATGATTGACCGTGTTGCTCAGCTTTTAGACACGGAAATTGTAATCTGTGAGTCGGAGAAGCAGATGGTTGAAAAATTTGTGTTCTTGTTAGATATGTTTGATCCTGACATTCTATCTGGCTTTGAGGTCAATGCCCAGAGTTGGGGCTACTTATGCGAACGGTTTCAAGTCGCCTATGACGTCAACCTCCTCCCACGATTGAGTAGAGTTAGTCTCAAAGGCAACGGAAAATTCGGCGACGTGTGGGGCTATAGGCATACATCGAAGATCAAGATCAATGGACGGCACATGATGAATGTGTGGAGAATGTTAAGAGATGAACTTAAGCTCACGTCTTATTCATTTGAAAACGTTATTTTCAATATCTTCCACCAAAGTGTGCCTAAAATCCTGAATGATCAGGTTTCAACTTGGATCAGAAGCGGTTCTTTCAACCAGCTCCTAATGGCATTGAACTACTACAAAATCAAACTAGATTTCATCGTGAAGATTATCGAAAACCGAGAGTTGGTGATCCGGAATGTTGAGCTGTCTCGGCTTATCGGAGTTGATTTCTATTCGAATTATTATCGAGGATCTCAATTCAAAGTCGAATCAATCCTCATACGGATTGCCAAGCCTGAAAATACCCTTTTGAACTCGCCTTCCAAAACGCAAGTACATAACATGAGAGCGTTGGACGTTGTTCCTTTGATAATGGAACCTGATTCCAGTTTCTACAAGTCTCCGCTCGTGGTTTTGGATTTTCAATCCTTATACCCCTCGATCATGATTGCTTATAACTACTGCTATTCTACATTGCTAGGAAAGTTGGACGGATTCAAGCAGAACAGGAATACTATAGGCTACATGACCCACCACTCGCTTCCTCATGGCCTAATCGATATTCTACAGAAGAACGATGGGCTCAATATATCTCCTAATGGGTTGATCTTTGCCACATCCAAGTTTCGCAAGTCTATCTTGTCCCGAATGCTACAGGAGATTCTTAATTCCAGAATTAACATCAACACAGTCGCTTCTCAATTTAAGGATGATAAGGAATTGGGCAGGCTATTCAACTCCAAGCAACTCGCATTGAAGTTGATCGCCAATGTCACCTACGGCTATACATCTGCATCTTTTAGTGGGCGAATGCCCAATTCTGATATAGCGGATGCTATTGTTTCAACGGGCCGAGAAATTCTCACGCAGTCCATTGAGATGATCGAGTCCAGTCCCTACAACGCTAAGGTGGTTTATGGGGATACAGATTCACTCTTTGTTTACTTCCCAGGCAGGACCAGGGAATACGCCTTTGAATATGGAAGACTTTTGGCAGATCAAGTCACCAAAGCGTTTCCAGACCCAGTGAAACTCAAGTTCGAGAAAGTGTATCACCCATGCGTACTTCTCGCCAAAAAGAGATATGTGGGCAACTGCTACGAATCAGAGAAACAAACAACACCATATTTCGAGGCCAAGGGTATAGAAACCATCCGGAGAGATGGAGTTCCCGCACAACTGAAAATAGTGGGGAAAAGCCTCCGCATTCTATTTGAAAGCAAAAACCTCTCCAAGGTTAAAGACTATGTCGTCAAGCAATTCTGGAAAATCTTACTCAGTAAGGTCAATGTCAGCGACTTTTGCTTTGCAAAGGTCGTCCGTCATGGAACTTACAAGAATGAACGATATCTCCCACCTGGTGCTGTATTGGCCAAAAAGAATATTGCAAGAGACCCTCGAAGCGAACCGCAATACAAAGAAAGGGTTCCTTACTTGGTCACAAAAGATTCTTCCAAAGAGAGGATCAAAGACCGCTGCGTTTCGCCAGAGCAGTACGTCGCTTCCACCAACACTGACAATCCCATGGAGCTAGACTATGAATATTACATAACACGAGTTTTGATTCCTCCCTTGGAACGGATCTTCAACTTGATGGGTGTCAACGTCAAAGAGTGGTATAAGGACCTCCCAAGATCGACCAAACTGGATGTGTCCAAAAAGGGAGATATCTTGAAGATCAGTGAAATCATGCACATCAAAGAATGCGCCCAGTGTGGAGTGGAGCTTGAGTCAGAGTCCAGGTTGGTTTGTCAGGATTGCAAACTGGATGAGCTAGGGCTTGTACTTAACCTTTCGATGGTGGGTAAAGACAAGGAAGTTAATTATTACAACTACGACAAAGCTTGTTCGTTATGCTCGTCCAATTTCCAGCACATTCCTGGTGCAGGCTATAAAGACTATTGCGTCAACAGCGATTGTGAAATATACTTTGCTAAGCAAAAGGCACACCGGGAAATGATAAAGTTCCATGAGGATCAGGCCAGTTTCAATGAGGAATTGAGGAATTTAGAATGGTAAAATACGCATTAATAATACACTACGGTTTATACTTTCCTTCGTTTCGTATCAAATATTGTGCTATATTCGGTAGATGTTGTCATTTGTCAAATCATATGCCGTCGTCGCTACAACCGAAAATAATTCGGGAGCGCCATACTGCCCATAACGTCAAAGTCTAACATATTGCCGAGGGGAATTACGAATGATCGGCTCCGCATGAGCATATACTGTCGCAAATTAAAAAAAGTATAAATCCAAATTCAACCAGAAAAGCGCCCTCATTTAGCGTTAATATGGGGTTGTTTTTTTTTTTTTTGACTTTTGACTTTTCTAATTTTTTTTGGATTTTTTGATTTTTCTTGATTCGCAGTTGCTTCATGTCTCCCTGGGAAGCCGATGTAATTTAGTAATTCGCATAACACCGACATCCCTCCTTTTTTTTTTTTCTTTTTTTATCCTTTTCATTTTCGTATCATTCCTTCCGTTATATTTGAGATACTCAAAACTGGTGTAAGACACCACCCACATTAACTTGCCAAGAACTTGGCATAATAGAATTGAATTAAAAGCACAAGAAGTCATTGATGTCGAGACCATCGCCATCGACATTGGCTTCTGTGAAATTATAGTTTGATAGGGTAGAGATGGAACCATCCGTGTGAGAATGTAAAACGTCGTAGTCATTCTCATCCTTGATTTGCTTGGCTAAAACATTGTCATGTATGTCGAGTCCGACTGGTGCTGCTGACCAGATATCCGTCACCGACTTGTACCCCTTGAAAAAGTTACTTCAATGCTATAAACTCACGCCACTCTCCTGCAAGAAATTAATTTAATAAGTCCATTACAGGAAGCCACTAGTAAAGTGGGAAGGCAGGAGCAAGCAGAGAACTTTGACAAACGCCCGCAGTCATATCAAATGACGCGAACAAAGCACAATTCAGTTGGCCGATACCTCAGGTGACAAAATCGCTGCTGGATTTTGCGCCATGTATTCGGGCCCCGACATAGCTGACAATGTAAAGCCTTCGCTAACCGCGGAGGCGACTTCTGGAGAGGCGGGTTCTTGCTTCATGGTCAAGTCGAGAGGTGAGTTGGGAGATGAGTTAATTGAGACCGGACTCAAGTAGTTAAAGTAGCTTTGTGGTTGTTGCGTACTCGTCAACTCGAAGTCTTCAGAATCCTCAATCTTCACCTTCACTGCACCAAGTGATAGTTTCGAAGCAAGATCATTCTCTTCCATTTCATCACTCAAGGAGGAAAGCGTCAGTTGGTTGCAAGAGTCAGAGAGTTCTGTGGATGGGTTAATACCAGAATCATTGTTAGAGGAGCAGCTCAAATTGGAATGAATTTTTGCTTTTAGGTCTGACAAATCCTCAGTGGTTTCCAAATCACAGGGCATAGCATCTTTAGGTATACTGTTCGTCAATTTCTGAACATTCGATACTAATACCAGCATGTTACTCTCAAGGGCAAGAACATATGCCTCAAGGTATTCAACATGCTTTCTCTTCTTCTCTCTTGAGGCATGGGCAGCTCTCCTGTTACGAAGAATTCTTTCCACCCGACGCTGCTCCTTTTCTTCATCCGTCTTTGCCCGTTTACGAGGTGGCAAAGAGGTTTTGAAGTGTGAGTCAATCAATGAAGCCATTTTCCAGAGTATCTCAAAATTGTAGTTGGATTGGGACAATTTCAAGTCTACTGAGGGTGGGAAAAGGTCGCCTTATATAAAAAATAGAACCCTTGCCGTGAACCTGCAGGCCAATGCGCGTGGGCTAGTCGAACACCAGTTAAAATTAGAGCAGGGGTGCGCTTAGCCGGCTATGGCGTTCTAGGCCATGCGCCTCCATTGTTTGATCATGGTGCGTACTGCTCAAACCTTACACACCCGAAGCGGGCGATGAGAAGCCATATTTTTGAAAAGGAATTTCTAGGTGCATTCCATTGGATTATGTGCCGCATTGCTGACCCTTAAATCCTACAACAACTTTTTCAATGCATGCAAACAGGGCGGAGTCGTCAGGTGCAACGAACACAGATCACATCATTCGTTACCACTAAGACTTTACTTCTCTTTTACCATTGGAAAAATCTGTAAATATTTTACAAACAAGGGGAAGAGGTATGATTACGAGATGACATAAAAAAGGGCTTTGTTTCATTCGGCGGCGACCTGTACAGCGCCGATGCCGCCCTGAAGTGTCATTGTTCGATGTGTATTCAAGTGGTTGAACTCTTGGCGCAAAGCTCTTATTTCACGCCGTCTCGTGTGCGCACGCTTTTAGTGCGTATACAGTCCAGTGGAAGCCACTGATTTAGAAACCGTTGGAACTGCCGGTGGGGTTCCACAATGGAAAGAGTGCCTACAATGTTAACCACTATACTATTCTATGCCGTTCAATCAATTTTATCCATTTGCTTTTGTACTTTAAAAACTGACCTGTACCCCGAGGCTGGCTGGTTATTGTTGTCAATATGTCTGCGTTGCTGCTTCTCGTATAAATGACCATACAGTGAGGCATGCGGCGAGTATGCGGCCATCCGCGACTCTGGGTGCACATCATTATTTACTGCAAAGTAAGTCACATGACTTTGCCCTCAAGGTGAGGAAAAAACTACACTCACAAACTTCCCCAATGAAATCCGTGCTTTCCATACAATCGCATGTTCTGCATGGATATGTAGGAGGTAGGGCCGCTACATTTCCCCTCCAATTTCTTGGCTGGGATGTGGATAATCTCAACACTGTCAATTTTTCGAACCATACTGGATATGGACAAGTGAAGGGATCGTCTTTGTCCACTGCGGAGATGAAGGACCTCTTCCAGGGCTTGAACGACATCTCTTGTCGCTACGATGCAATAATTCTGGGCTATATACCGAGTGCCGATTTGATAAAAGTACTTGCTCATAATGTTTTTCTTTTGAAGAAGCAAAACCCAGATCTATTGTACATCTGCGACACTGTCATGGGTGACCAGGGACACTTGTATGTCGACAAATCCTGTGTGGATGCATATAAGAAGCTTCTTTCCACGCAAGCCGTGGACGTCATTACTCCTAACCAGTTCGAACTCGAGCTACTTTGTGGATATGCAATAAGTACCAAAGAGGAGTTGGTATCGGCGTTATCATCCATACACACAAAGTACGACGTGAAGCATATTGTGGTATCAAGCTTATCTGGAAAGCTTCCCCTCACCAACGAGACTTCCGCGGAGTCTCTCTACTGTGCGGTTTCTTCCCATGATTCCGGACGCATTGACCTATTTCGCATTCCAGAAATCAAGTCATACTTCACGGGTGTGGGTGACTTATTTACTGCTTTGCTCGTGGATAAGTTTCATGCTAATCCCGAGAATTTGACTCTTGCTGTGAACCAGGTGCTTACTATCATGGCCCAAGTCTTAAAGCTAACTCACACTACAGGCCTTAAGAATTATTGTTCCTACATGCAGCTAGAGTATACGGCTGGGATGGATGAAAGTGCTCTCCGAAGCAAGATCAATGATGGGTCGTCGATGAGGTTTTTTGAATTATGCATTATACAAGCTCGCGAGTATTATG
This sequence comes from Metschnikowia sp. 13-106.1, assembly GCA_002374735.1. Lineage (NCBI taxonomy): Eukaryota > Fungi > Ascomycota > Pichiomycetes > Serinales > Metschnikowiaceae > Metschnikowia > Metschnikowia sp. 13-106.1. The sequence continues at coordinate 17,940 of NLAL01000026.1, forward strand.
GCTACTCTGGAAATGGAACAATGGAATTAACTAGTATATAGGGCTATTCATTCACCTGTCATGTGAACAAAGATGTGAACAAAGGTGTGAACAAAGGTGTGAACAAAGGTGTGAACAAAGGTGTGAACAAAGATGTGTGAATAAATGAAAGACGTCAGATTTCGCGGGCTCCAAACCCGGTTCTGCACGCAGTGCAATTTGGCCGATATCGTTTATCTAACCTTCCCCACCTTTCTCACTCAATACATATGACCGTAAAAGTACTTGTCGTCGGCTCTGGCGGAGTGGGTGCCATTGCTGCTTTAGCCCTCAATTTGAACAAGGACATTGACACCACCTTAGTGGTCCGCTCAGACTATGATCATGTTATGACTCATGGTTATAAGATCGAGTCGGTGACTTATGGAAATATCGACAATTGGAAACCCCGCCATGTTGCAAGATCCGTACAAGAAGCGTATGATATGAATGGGCCTTTTGATTACGTGGTTCTTACCACCAAAAACATTCCTGATGGCCCCATGTCTTGTGAAGATATTATTAGACCGGCAGTCTCTGAGGGCACGGTCATAGTGTTGGTTCAGAATGGAATTGGTATTGAGATTCCTATGATCGAGGCGTTCCCTGGCCATGTGATTCTCTCGGGTATCTCTTTGATTGGATCTTCCAATATCAATTGTGTGGTCTCAAATCTGCACAAGGACTACATTTTACTCAGTCCGTTCGCCAACCCTAATGTCTCCGACGAACTTGCTTTTCTGAAGGCACAAGAGTTTGCTGCCATTTACCAGAACCCAGATAAACTGGTGAACCAGATTGTTTTGGAAAAGGATTCTCGGAGATCCAGATGGGAGAAACTCGTCTACAACTCGGTCATGAATCCAATCAGTACCTTGGCAGGTCTTGATGTTTCTAGATGTCAGATTAATGGGGCCAATGAAACTTTGTTTGGGCCAGCCATGGACGAGGTAGCTGCTATTGCAAGAAGCGAGGGTGTTGAGCTTGGAGAGGCGGCTAAACAGAAGTTCCTTCACATTGGAGATGGTTTGTTCTATTCTCCATCCATGCTCGTGGACTCTATGAAGCTGCAGCTTTTTGAACTTGAAGTGATTCTCGGAAACCCTTTAAAAATTGCAAAGAAGAACGGCGTACCAACGCCTACTCTCTCTGTTGTGTACCAGTTGTTGAAGATGAAGCAGTTCAAGTTGAAGGAAGAAAAGGGTATCATCAATGTTGACGAGAATCATTACAAGGGTAAAAACAGCGATGACTATCCTAAGATTTTTGCTGAGTACAACTTTTAGATATAGCTCAAAGTTCGCTTATAGTTACTTTGGCCTTTATAGATTAAATTATCATAGACTCTATTAGAAACAAAAAAGCTTAACACCAAGTGAACACGGGCCTTTTCCCCTGCACTTTCTCTAGCCTCTCAATAACGACCGTTTTGGTATTGACTTGATCTGTATCATTGAAAGGCTTGCGTGTATCTGCCCTTGTCATATTGTAGTCAAAGCCAGACATTTGAAGCTGAGCCTTGCTGTCGTTGGGTGAAGCCTTTGCATCTGAACGAAGGAGAGACGTCGTTTCCGTGCTATTTTGACAATGGTTAGTCTGGGGTGAATTGGGAATTTCATAAATACTGCTTTGAATTGCTTCAGTCACAGATGTGTTGCTCAAGGCAACAGGCACAGTCATTGGATCATCCCAAATCAACAAATTTTCTCTTCTGGTCAATTCAAGAGGACCTGAATTTGGTGTCTTCAATGCCTCTATTACATTGAAAGCTTGCCCTTTCAAAACAGCGATCTGTTTTCGCCACATCCTCTCACTAAAGTCGTTGTCTTGAGCAAAAACGTTCTTCAATCCAGAAACTGTTTGCTCCCACCAATACTTAGACGTCAATAATGGAAGATAATGGTTTCTAGTTCTGGCCGAGAAGTACCGACCAATAATTGAAAAGGGAAGGAAGAGCCACCCATAAGGAAACAATCGCCACTCATTGGGGTGTTTCCAGGGAAATGCAAGACCCGAGTCGATGGCTCCTATCTTAATTGAAGCCTCAACAGTATTTGTGAGAGATCCTGATTCTTTCCATTCCACTCGGATCATCCAATTATCAGCACCTCGATCAGTATTCCGCATTAGGTAATCGAGTATCACGAGTTTTTCCAATTCTTCCTGAAACTTGTCTAAAAGGCTCTTGCTCCAGTAGAATTTGTAATTTTCGTTAGTAGCCAGCTTCTGGTGAATAGTGGTCTCAGGCAAGCCTTCAAAGTAATTGGGGATTGGAAAGCGGGAAAGAAATGTCTGAGCCTCCTCGTAACCGTGTAGAAAGACTTGGAAGGATCCAACTTTAGGGGACAATTGGTGCGTTGTTCGTTGCCAGAACGAACGGTAAAACTGTTTGGACTCAAGGAATATGATATCTGTGTAAGGTACAATGTATGAAAGAAGCAGTCTGTCCAACACACAAGCAGCCGCCTCAGAAATGTAACCCAAGTTTGGAATCAAGCAAGATCGTCCAAAAAAGCAGGGAAAAAAGGTCCTGTGGAGCCATTTGGACCACTTAGGAGAGAGAGGGCCGTATGGCTCCTCGTCCTTGGGTTTAAATATACCCTTCTTCTGGATTTTGTAACCATGCATAGTGTCAACCTTTTCGTATATAAAGTAACTACCAGAGCTTCCTTGGCTGATACGCTGTGGTTTGAGTTGTGGATCGTTTTCCACGCCATTCTTAATTTCAAATATCATGTTTTTAAAATGCAGCTCGCTGATGTAATTTTCTGGTAACTCTCCACGTTCAGGGTGTATGCCATCTTTCAAGAGGAGCTCATAAGAAAATTCACAAAGATCATTTTCATCTTGGATCTGGAATATTTGGGGACAAGTAGCAAAAACAGAATACTCTATCTGGTATGTATCTTCAAAGGGGTTTTTTGGGGCGTTTCTGTTTCGAATGCCCTTCGGTATCTTGATCCAGCTTTTTGGGGAAAGTATACTTGGGCGCCGGGGCTCGTTGCTTGCAGAATTGATTTTTTGTAATGCATTCTCGGACCCTAGGTATGGTCTTTTAATTTCAGGTACACTTTGCAGAAGGTACTCACCTCTGGCCTGTAACTCCAGGTTGTCAAAGGACTCCCCGCTATTGTAAATATTGATACTGTGCTCGCTAGAAGCATCGGATAGATGGGAAGAATTAGAGGGTCGTCTCAGTGGCATTCAGAATATGTACACTGTGGTGCTCAATGCTTGGTCAATGCCTCGTGGCCCAAAGGGTATGTCAGCCAGCTCTCAGTATATCAGTACCGGTGCTTGTAGACTGATAAGAAGTTCGCAAAGACATCAGTACATCCGGTGACAACCGGGATAAGTTCTGATTGGTAATCCAGGCGAACGAAAGTCACTATTTCATAGAAAACTAATATGGATAATCCTTTATTTGAAACTAATTTGTGTAAAATCTCAAAATAATTTAGACTCTCATATTAGCTGGGTAGTACGGAAACCATTCTCAGTCTAGAGGGTAGGTTTAGTAAATTTGACGACCTAAATCAGGAAGAAAACATTCTCCTTTTATATTCGAAGAGAATCAATCGTTGGGGAGAATACTCACTACAGACACGTAGCGAATGCACACAGCAAGTTAAGTCTATATCCTGTGGTTTCGCAACTTGTCTTGAGATTCGCAACAAGATTCCAAGTCTACTATTACAGTAAGCGTTGCACAACTACGCCTATAAAGCTGGCCCCACCTATGATGCACATCAACCATCAACCTAAACTGCAATCAAAAATTTTTATAGGGTTGACTCTGAGTACATCAAAATTCAGGTATTCAAGTACGTTAAAATAGATTATTCGAAAGATTTAGTAGGAAGCGTCTGGACACTTACCATGAGGTATTATTTAGAAGTACCTTGAATGCTAGGTATGGGTGGCTATTCCTAAAGAATCAAAATAGCACCTATGAGAAGAGCCTGTGCGCTGATTAAAGCGCGGGTCACCACGCTCGTAGACTTCAACGAAGCACCGGAGCTGCCTGCAGTTGCGGTTGCGGTAGCTTCAGCTCTTTTCGCTTTCTTCGATGTGCTGGTGTCTCCCAAAGCACCAAGGACTGCGAGGATGCCACCAGCATTGGTGGTCGAAGCAGAGTCTCCGTCGTCAAAGCTGGAAGTAACATCGGTATTGTCGATGGCACTGTCGCTTCTCAACTGGGCAAGAATCGAGGAGACTTGGGCTGCAGATTCACGTTCACTCAAGTCGTCACCGTTGGTGGCAGTGGCTCTGGAACGACGGGTGGTGGTGTCTCTGGCACGGCGAGTGGTGGTGGTAGATTCAACGTCTTCGTCATCCTGGGTTTTCCAGACTCCAGATCCGTATCCACTGAGCACGTCATCTGCGGAGTCGGTTCCCCAGTTACCAGATCCGTAGCCACTGAGATCGCCCAAGTCTTCGGTGGTGGTTGTTTTCTTGGCCTTTTTCGTGCTGGATGTCTTGGTACTTTTGGTGACCGAAGTCTTTGTGGTCTTGGTGGTTTTGGTGGTTTTAGCGGAGGTTGTTCTGGGAACAACAATTTGGCCGGTGGGGATGATTGGCTTGGTAACAGAGTGGGTTTGCGAAAAGACGTAGTTGTTCAAATCAGCAAAGACTCCCTTGCTCTCCACCTTCTTCACGATGTCACTGATGGCATCGGAGTATTTGCCCAAAGCTGGGAACTTAGCATTTCCTGACAACAAATTGCTCACAAGGTTCACAATAACGGCTGGCTTAGAAAGAGCCACTTCGGCAATTTCGGTGACGTTGATGGCCTTAGAGTCGATCTTGATATTTCCGGTGTTGAGCACGTCAATGAATAACTGCGCAGTCATATTCTGGTACCCTTCGTTAGCAATCAAGGTCTTGGCTGTGGTGGTGAGGAACTGGGTCTTGTTCAAAGAAACAAGAATAGCTTCTGCGGTGTCGGCCACCAAACTGGAGTCCAAGATTGTGGTGATGATGTTACCCAAGAACATCTCAAGAGATCCACCATTAGCACGCTTTTGAATTGTGTCTCTCTTCAGCGACTTGAAGAGGTCCTTGACAACGTAATTCACCAAGTTCTTGTTCCCCTCCAAAATACGGGAAGTGAGATTGACAAGAACAGGCTGGAAACTCTCGTCCAATAAGATGCCATCCAACAAGCTAGATACAACACCAGAATCCATGACAGCATTATAGATTCTTGAGAAGTTGACACCACTGACGTAATTGGAAGAGGAGTCAGTAAATGACTTAATGTCAACATTCCCGAGCAATTTACTCGTTATATTAGCGATGTATTGAATCCGGCGAGGGTTGTATGCAACCAGATCCAACAAATCATATAGAATGTCGGAGTCGTTCAAAAGATTTATGAGGGTTTCCACGGTCAGCGTGGCATCTCTTTTTTGCATTAAGGTCTTGAAGTCTTCCATTTCGGTTGGAAAAGAACGTTTGTCAAAGAACTCTGAGACGACTTCTCTGACTTCAAATTTGGCTTCTTCCACTGGTCTGGCTGTTGGGAGGGCATTGACTAATGAAGTGGATGCACATAATGCGGCGGAAAGCCAGGTCAACTTCATTGTTTATTTAGTTTATGCTTTGATGTGGTAGGTAGTGAATGAATTGGTTCCTTCAAGGAATAAGATGTATTATTAGACAGTATAAAAATGAAGTGATTCAACAAAAAATGAGGGGCTTCGTCTAATATATACTTGGGAGCATGACGGAACGAAGCAACTGAACCAAACGTTTGACTAATTAGGCAACTTGTCTATGCCGAGCCGTATTAGAAAATCTTGGTGGGTGCAAAATTTCCGAATCCGTTAATGGTGCGATCCATGAGCCGGGGCAGTTTCCGCATCGGGAAATCAAATTGTGCTTGCATATAAGCTTATTCCCGATGGGGAAGTCCTCTTTATTGTGGTATTCGCTGGACACCCCCGTGCCAAAAATAGCTTTTTCAAAAAACCAGAAAGTTCACTGGTAGTCACTTGTGAACTACTGCTTTTTTAACATTAACCCCACCCCACCTACTCCTTTTGTATCTCAAGTAGTATACTGTATTAGAACACCCAGATCACTTCGCACCCACCTAAGTATGCGCCTAATGGATTGAGTACTGTATCTTGTGCATGCCGCATTCTCCTCAACAGAAGTCACCCGAATAGGAAAAGATATCTAAAATGCATCATGCCCTTATATAGTTGATCCACTGGACGTTCACACGGTAGCTCTTTTTTGTTACACCTATTATTACCCTGAGAGGTTGTTTCAAGCTGTGCTGCTCGTTTTCAATTCATTCTTTTGCTTCTTTCCTGAAGCACATTCCTCCCGCAACCTAATATACCCACCGCCGCTGCAAAATATCATATTGATTTCATAATATCAGCACAATAATTCCAAAAAAAAAAAGCACAAGTCATGAAGTTCACATCCCTCTTTCTTCTCATACCCAGTTTTTTTGCGTTATGCATGGCCGAAGTGTTCACGCCGGTTTCAGATGTCTATAGTGTTGCCAGCAGCAGAGAGCCACTTGAGCCTATGAGTAGGAGTTTCTCAATCTTGTACGATCAAATAATGGAGGCTTACTCGGGCACTCATGCAAAGAGAGACCTCCTGGACTCTTTGACTGGCTTACTTGGTGCTCTCAACAACTCCGGAGTGATCATCCAGGTTCTCCACGAAATTGCAGACTCGCCAGAGCAAATGAACACTTTGTCCAACTACATTTTCCAGGCGTTGGTATCTGCACTGACGAATACCGCCATGAGCGGACTCAACATCACTGTTAACATCACAGAGATTATGGACGAGGTTAAAGCTTCGGGTATCTTGGAGGACACTGTAGCCGGACTCTTGCTAAACCAAGACCAGAGAAACCAACTCACTGACAATCTAGGCGAGATTTTGGTCAACAACACCTGGATTCCAAAAATGATATACACGCTTGGTGACACCGGACAGATTTCCTGGGCGAAGATCTTTGACTTGGCGAGAAACACTGTCAGCAAAGACCCTGGCTTCAACGGAACCTCCTACACATACAAGTATCGGGTCTTGAAAAAGAGAGCTGATTCTTCCAATGATACCTCCGAATATAGTGGCTCGTTACTGTCGTTCATTAATAATCTCGTGGGAAGTGCAATCAGCTCGGATGTTTTCGGCCAGTCCATTGGAAGTGTTTTGACTGGGGTCAAAAATAGTGGCGTGATTATTCCTACGATTCAAGCTTCTTTGGCTGATAGTAAGATTCAAAGAATGGTCGGCTTCATCGCCAATAAACTATACAATTACGGAGTGTTTGACCAAATCCCACTCAATGACATGTTGCAGAAGCTTAAAAAAGAAGGAACCTTAGCGAAACAAACTCAAGCTCTTTTCGAGAATGATACGTGGTCTTATGTGATTGGAAACATCTTCTTGAGGTTTGAACAAATTGGAGTCAACAACCAGATACGAGCTAACTTATACGGTCCTTAGCTTTGACGTAAATAACTAATGATATATTATGCAAGTAACGAATTAAACTTTTTTTTGTCTTTTCTCACGGCAATAGACGTCTTACGAAGTCGATTTGCCCTTCCCAATTGTCTTCATATCGCAATGTCTATAAACGCATGCAGATGCATCTTGCTAACCCTAAAAGGAGAAAGAGCTCATGATACCGTAACCAATGGTCACGACGCATGCAAAAGCAATAATCGAGGCAGGAACACCTCTGGTGATAAATGTGTTGACCGTGAGATATCTCTTGCCCACCTCATCTGTCATACTGATAGCAGTGACATTGGGGAAACCAGAGGTGGGCAATCCCATGGCACCGGATGCAATCAAAGCAGTTCCCATAACCAAAATCAATGGATGAGGGTGCTTCATGGACTCACCGACTTCCTTAACCAAAGGAACGATGATGATGGTGGCAACAGTGTGAGAAATGAAGGTTGCAACCACCAAGATCAAAAGACCGAATATAATGATGATGGCATACACATCAAAGTCCATCACCTTCTTCTGCAAAGAGGTAGCGATAGTGGCCAATAACCCAGAACTGGTCACAGCTTTACCCAAAGCCAAACCGCCCATGGCCAATAAGATGATACTCCATGGGAAGTTGTTAACATCATCCACTTTCAAAAGGCCGGTACCGAAGAACAACACAATTGGGAACACGGCAATGATACCAGAGGATCCAAAGGTGTCCTCGAGCTTGCTCTCCACGCACCACAAGATGATTGTCAAAACAGTAACTGCACTAACGAAGTATTGCTTCGTTGTGAACTTGTCCTTGATTGGCTTGTAAGCCTTGATCTTGGCGGTCGACACCTTGAAGGTAAGAATCATCTCCAACCAAATACCCAACAAAGAGGCAATTGAGACTGGAATGGCAACACCGAACCACTTACCCCAACCGGGATTTGGGTTCATGTACTGAATGGCAATGACGTTTTGTGGGGAAGCAATTGGGGAGGCCATACCACCAATGTTGGAGGCGAGAGCAATTCCCAAAACCAAAGCTTGAGCGAAAGGAGACTCCGTAGGCAAAGTTCTCAAGACAGGTTGGATCAAAGAGTATGCCAAGACTGGAGCAGCCACGTTCGAAATCCACATGGACAAGAACAAAGAGACACCCATAATAGCCAATAAGACATTCCGGGGCTTCACACCAGCGAAAGCCAACATGAAAGAAGAAACCACTTTGGCGATGTTGTACTTGGATAAAGCAGCAGCCAAAGTGAAACCACCCAATAAGATCATGATTGTCGAGTTCCACATCTGTCCCAAAATGTACAGGGAGGCTGCGGCAGCATCCATTGGTCCATCACCAGCTTCATTCTTCAAGACCTTACATGCAACCACAAGTAAAGGAACCAAAAACGAAGTAACCCACAAAGGCAAAGCTTCAGTGGCCCAACTCAAAGCTGCAGTAGCCAAAACAGCCAAACAACGGGCTTGTTGGAAGTCATTCATGGTATGCACGGTCATCAAGACAATAAACACAATGACAACCAAAATAATCTTGATCATCTGAGTGGTGAATAAAAAGCTAGGGAGCTTAACGTGGTCACGGTTGAAGAGGGTCCAACCAAATGGCAAGTTGACTTTTCTGGTTCTCATGTGGATCAAAGTGGTGAGGTAACCTTCATCACCCATCTTGCTCTTTCTGACAGCATCATCATCAAGATGCAAGTTGTAGTTTCTTTTCTCCAAGGAAAGCAAGTCTTTCCAGACGGTGTTACGTTCCCAGACAATATGGTCTCTCAAGTGAGATTTCAATTCGTCCCGGATAGCGTTCAAGTCGTGAGGAGACTCCAAGGAGTATTTGTCTGAAAGGTATGCGTAAATCTTCACAATATGGTCGATGTTATGGTCGAGGTTTTCGGATGTTTGTGGGTAGAAAGTTCTGGAGTTCAGAGGCAAGTAGTTTTCGATGAAGTCGGCCTTGATGGCATAGTTGCAGGTCTTGTCGAACTTCTTGCAGATTTTGGTGAAACCGATTTTGTTCAATTCGATGTATGATTTCAACTCACTCAAGGAAATAAACAAAGCAAGCGATCTCCTCTTTAACGTTATGCGCTTTTGCTTAGTGATATCGAAGTCGTCCTTGCCCAACAATGCTGAGTTGGAAACAGAGTTATGGTCATCGTCATCGTCTTCATCTTCTTCATCATCCTCTTCCTCGACTTCTCCCTTCTCGAGATCATTGTTCACATCCAAGTGGTTGACAGTGTCGAAGACAGAAGCGTTCGTGGTGGTTCTTTCCAAAGTAGACTTGACGTTGTACTGGCGATGGGGGTTGGACTCATACACACCCGAGGCATGGTTGAAGTAAGCCTGGGTGAACAAAAAGTCGTCGATATGCGAGCTGTTGGCCTCCAAGTCTCTGATGAGGTTGTCGTACTGTTTGAGAATCTCAGTTTCCTTACTCTTGTAGAACTTATCAATCTTGCTCAATTCGCTGAGCAATTCCTTGGCAAACACGGGCAATGGGTCGTTGGGGCTGTCACCAGAAACCAATGCTGCAGCTGCTGCCAAGGCTTCTTCATCTATGGAGCCAGCAATAGTAGACTGGTCGAGGTCAATCAGGTAGACTTCCTCCTCGTTCTTTCCTGTAGAGCCCTTTTCGGTGTAGCCACTTTCCAACTCTTCGGGTCTGGCAGGCTTTCTTTTTTTGAATTTGTTGATCAACTTGGAAGGGTTGAATCTTTCCGTCAACTCTTCATCTTCAACGGTTTCTGAGCTAGAGTTGCCCTCCTTCTTGTCTTGGGTTCTGCGAAGAGCAGCAATCAAATCGGATATGGATGCATGATTTACTAGGATAGAGCCATCCTTGGGCTCGACATTCTCCAATTGTTTTTGCTGGGCCAAATAGATGACTTTCTTCAAGGCAGGATAGTTCAAGTAGTAATCCTGCCATTCGGGAACAGCGTTAAACTTTAAGGAGTGAGAGAACTTCATTTGGATGCAAAAAGCCACAAATTACTTGCTTGAACGAAAAGCGTAAGTACTCGTGTGACGTTAAAAATTTTCTTGTCTGGGTCTGGTTTTATGCCAAGGCTTGGTTTCTTTTTTCGGTCTTCACGCAGCTTGCATGCGAATGAGGCCCACGTGGTGCGGGTCTCATCAATTTATTAATGGGGTCGCGTGACATGCTTGGCGCTCCAATTGTATGGGATGATTCGCCATCCTGGAAAATTGAAAGTTCGGATGGTTCGGTCAATGGGGTCGGGAGCTACTGATGACTCTGTATACAAGATCTGGTCACGTGTATCACTGTTAATTGCTAATGTACACGACTCACGGAATTCTAGGAGATGCTATTGATAAGATCGCACGTCCTTTCGCTAGCTTATTTCGCTTATTATCCGCGTGAGCTGGGACCTACAGTAGAGCAGCACCATCGCGCCGAGCATGGAAAATCTGCCCACGACTGCGTATCGTCTCCATTCATAACCCTGGCATTTGACATGTTTCTCGGTGAATGGATCTTCTATAGGCTGCTTAACATGTGAAGATCCCTTTTTAAGTGCGCTTACCATTATACTTGCCTCATATATATTGACTGACATTTCTAATTATTTAACATTCTACTAAGTGCATTTCATCTGGTCATAAGGCAATACATCGAACAATGTGAACAGCGTTTTGAGTAAAACTATTATCACCGATTGTAATTAAGTTTAAAAGCCTCAAATCCGTCTCTTAATATTACACTAGTGCGGCAAGCAATCGGCGTAATTTCGTGGCTCAGGTTGATGACCACTACAAGAGACCTGGTGAGGTAAGTAACGACTGGGCACGTGACCTTCTTCCAGACACGCGCATAGAAGCCCTACGATCACTCCACTGTTAAATAGAACAAAGGAGCAACAGCCAGATGCCAGGATTCAATTCGGGCAATATACATGAGGGCGAGTTCAATCCGTCCTCTATCAGGCCTCAACTACCTATAGACACGATAACCGATGCATCATCAACACAAGCCTCAATTCGTGCCATGCTGCCTACTGTTTCAGTGACTAACAAGGATGGGGACATTGACAAGGCCGAAGATGCACCCAAACTCGATGAAAGTGTCAATGATGCTTCGGACCTACATCAAGTCATCCCAATGGTTCACAAGTGGTCCCATACCCATTCCATTCTTAGTGTGGTGGCTGCTCCATCAAAAGACCTTATCATATGCGGTACTCAAGATTCAAAGATCTTATTCTTTGAGATATCAACATTCGCCTTGAAACACACCGTGGACAATGGCGAACGTTCTTATAGTGCATCCATTCTTTGCTTGACCTTGGACCCAGAAGAGAACTTCTTATTCAGTGCTGGGTCTGACTCATTGGTGAAAGTATGGAATTTGCGACCATTCGAAAACAAAGATGCACCCCAATACGATATCAAGTGCACTCACTTGGTGTACTCTTCCGTTGACATAGGTGATATTTTCTCCATCTCTTGGTCATCTTCATTATCTGCATTGTTCATTGGCGCTCAGAATGCTTCCATTCTGTGGTGTATTCTCGATCTCCACGGCGAAGATCAGCCCAAGGATGAGGACCAAGTTCCTAAGCTGTCAAAATCTATAAATAGACTTCCCCACATGAGGTTCGATAAGTTTTTCGACTCCAAGGGTCCAGGAGGGTCACTCAATAGAGTTCAAAGTCAACACCATAAGTTTCACTCGGGCTTCAATGACAATTCCGAAGGTCCACTCTTGGTAGAGATTGAAAACGGCCATATAATTCAGTTTGCACACAATGGTTACGTTTATTGCATGGAATTTCTCTCACTGAAGAATGCTCCGGGTTTTTGCGATTTACAGAAAGATCTGTTCGATGCTTACTTGGCTACTTGTGGAGGAGACGGTATTTTCAAGATCTGGGGAATTTCCACTAGTGAAAGTGGAATTGTACGCCCGCAAGTCATGGCCTCTTTGACCAATGACGAATCTATTTTATCAATGCATGTGTCCGATTCATCTGTTTATCTTGGTTTAGTTGATTCCAGTATTAATATTTGGGACCTTACAACTTACCAATTGACAAGATCGTTTCATTTCAACTCGATCTCAAAAAAGAACGACGAGATTCTCTCGCTATGCATTTTTAATGGCTTCATATACAAAGCTACCAATATGGGAGGTTTGTGTAAATTTACAGCAAAGCAAGACCTTTATGATGGCAGTGTCGGATCCAAGAACCCCAGGAGCTTCCAGATGGATTTGAATTTAGACTATCTTACTGATGCCAGTGTGGACGAGCATGATGGCAATTCCGTTTTTGCCGTGCAAACTTTCAAGTTACAGGGATCGACATTTTTGATTTCAGGAGGCTCTGGTTCTTTGTGTCTATGGAACATCACTAATGTGGGAAGCGAATCTCGTGCTTCAGAAGAATCGGAAAGAAGCTCTGGGACCACCCACTCGGATGATTTGAGCAATGACCATCTTTTGGAGTCGCTTGAAACAGTTATCGCATTCAGGACTATTTCAAAGTATCCCGTGTCATACCTAGAGGAATCCAGGCAATGTGCAAGGTTTTTTAGTAAACTTTTCATGAACCTAGAAGCTTCGGAGACCAAACTTCTTCCAGTGCCGGACTGTAACCCTATTGTCTACGCCAGCTTCAAGAAAGATAATGTGGAGGGTGTTTCTGAGAAGCCCAATAGAGTGCTTTGGTATGGTCACTATGATGTTGTCGATGCCGTTCAAGATAGCGAAAGCTGGGGCAACGACCCTTTTAAACTAACCGCTAAAGATGGTCGTCTTTACGCCAGAGGAGTTAGTGACAATAAAGGGCCTACCCTTGCAGCTATATATGCTGTGGCCAAGCTTAAAAGAGAAGGAAAACTTTCCACAGATGTTGTCTTTCTTATAGAAGGTGAAGAAGAATGTGGTTCAGTTGGTTTTCAGGCCGCTGTTAATAAGCATAAAGACGTGATCGGTGAGATTGATTGGATCATGTTGTCCAACTCATATTGGCTCGACGATGAGATTCCTTGTTTGAATTACGGGTTGCGGGGAGTTATCAATGCATCGATTTCTGTCCATTCCGAGAAACCTGACCGTCACTCAGGTGTGGACGGTGGTGTTTCTAGGGAACCCACAATGGACTTAATACAAATTTTAGGTCAATTGGCGTGTCCAGAAACAAACAAAATTAAGATTCCGGGATTCTATGATGATTTGCTTCCCCTTGAAGATTCAGAATTGCATTTCTTTGAGAAAATCAGGAAAGCTGCGAAGAAACGTGGTGTGCCAGAGACAAATTTGGACTCGCTTCTAGCAAAATGGAGGAATCCTTCCCTCACTGTGCACAGATTTGACGTTTCTGGTCCTGTGAACAATACTGTGATTTCTCAGACGGCCAGGGCCTCGATTTCCATGAGAATAGTTCCCAACCAGGACTTGGCGAAAATCAAAAATATGTTGGTGCAGCACTTGAATGAGCGGTTTGCTGCATTGAATTCTGAAAACAAGATTTCGATTGATATATTCCACGAAGCAGAGCCTTGGTTGGGCGACCCCAATTCGTTGGTGTACAAGCTCCTCTTCGAGAAAATGAAGAAAAACTGGGGTGCTTCAGTACCAGAGCCTCTTTTTATTCGGGAGGGAGGCTCCATTCCTTCAATCAGATTTCTTGAAAAAGCCTTTTCTGCTCCTGCTGCTCAAATTCCATGTGGACAAGCCAGTGATAACGCGCATCTTAAGGATGAGAGGCTACGGGTGCTCAACTTATTCAAACTAAGAGATATTTTGCATGATACCTTCGAAGACTTGGGACTAAAGCATCAAAAGATAGAATAGTTGTTTTGGTGGAAAACGCGATTTGCGTTTTTCTTGATTTTGCCCTACAATCAATTAATGAATAGGAATAAACAGCAGCTCCAGGTATCAATTTCACGATATGAAAAATCTGGAAACAATTATACCGTAGTAAAAGAGCGAAAATCACATCAAGTTCAAGGTAAAGTGGACGCAATATCCAAAATTCTACGAACACTCAACGGTGAGCAAATAAATTTATAGGCTACTAAGTATTTGATGCTTTCATGCAGACATTCTAGAACTTATATAATAATAATCAACAGGAATCGAAGACACTGAGACAGAGCTCTCAGTTTAATTTTGTACTGGCTCAAAAAGCATCTTCAGTTGAATGATTGATAAGACCATAGTCTTCACATCAATGTTCGATCCACGCAAGTGTCAATCAGAGTGACAGGTGACGACGAAAACCGCCAGCGGTGAGGAATTCAAGCAATCCAAAATTGAGCATAATATTTTTGGCTTCCTCGATAGGGTATAGAAGGTATTGGGCCCAAGCAGTGAACAAGCAATGGGCAGTTCGTCTCAACGATCAGACCACCCATAGTATGCTTTCGCACGAATGTAACCAAAGCCAAAGTTGCATGCAAACACCACAATGATCAAGAAAGCAGATACCGATAAAAACTTAAAGCTAAGAGGCTCGATAAAGGAGTTAAGCAAAATTCCTATAGTCTGAGCACTGATCAGCGAGCGGTTGCCCCTCTTGAATGGGTCCTTGTTCATGCATCTGGCCCAGTGGGCACACATCTTTTCGAGTGCGGGAACAATCAAGTCAGGCGAGCAGTTGTTCTCCCGGTAAGATCTCTCACACAGGGCAATTTCCACTAGAACATTATTGGCCTCCACCTCCATCTTATGCGATACGTCCGCCCGTATGGCTTGGATCATCGACACCACCACGTGCAACGCATACACGGAGAGAAACAAGTTGATCAATAGCTGCAAATACGACGATAAGACGTATGGCGTCTTTTCAGCAGGCATGGCAGCCGAATCCCAGGGCAGTGGAAGCATGTTTCGGAATAAGACCTTGCGCACCATTGCCTGCTGCTCACGCACTTCTCTTTGGGCTACCTCGCTATGCTGCTGTAGGTCCCGATTGGGTATTGGGGCTGCAGTACCCACCAGCCGATGCGAGAGTTGCTGGAGAGGTTGATGGCCTGGAGGGTGATTTTGATTTTGATTTTGATTGTTGGTGTAATAGTGGTGATGGTGGATCTGCAACGAGCTCGACCCGGGGAAGCCTCCATAGATGGGAGTTTGCAATTGTGGAGGTTTGTAATTGGCTGGGCCTAAGCCACCTGTTGCTCCACTTGTAGGCGTATTCCACTTGTGGTGGTCTTGGAAATCAGGGTCGCGATTCCAGAGGCTATTGGTTTGCCATAGGCTTATTGTTTGCGAGTCGCCAGATGTAGTGTTTCCATCCGATGTATCGAACTCGTAATCATGTTCGGTGTCGGAGGGTGAATGTGGTGTTGCCTTGAGAAGCTTCCGGGGCATAAGAGCATATCGCGCTCCTAGCTCAGTCGGATTGAGAGTCTCTAGAAACAGAGAGTTGCCGTCTTCCTCAGCCCGAGCGGTATCTCGGTCATCATTGGACGTAGTGTTTGTTTGGTATGCATTTTCTTCCCTCAAAGAGCCTTCAAGGCTGTCTATATCCATCAAGTCATCTGAATCATCATGAACCTCGATGATCTCTGGTTGAACAGATCCCCGAGATTCACCTATAGATAGCGAGTATATGGCAGCACCTATTTCGTCAAAAGACTCCATTCTAAAGCACAGATTTTCCAAGCACCGGCGTATTTCAAAGCTTAATGGCTCGATGTACGTTATCTGCCTCTATTGTTTTCCCCAGACGTGCGCTGCCGACTGGTGTTGATATGATAGATGTGAGACGTACGTGGACGCGCATGGGAAGAGATGGCTCAGATGCGCATCGCACCGTAAAATTTCAGCTCCATAAAACCAAGCCAGTATCATGGGGTCTAAAAGAAAGAGAGACGAAAAGAAGAAGGACTTTCAAAAGCGTAAGCTTAAGGTCGGGAAAACCGCAGCCAAACCTGACAATTACACCGACACCTCTTTCACTGCTAGGACCATCTCGCTTCCCAACCAGAACATCGCCAAGAAACCTGCTTCTGCCGAAAGTACTTCGGGAAACACCGATGTGGACCTCACTCACCAGCTCCTGCTCACAAAACATCACCTGGCCACCACCAGGAAAGAGGTGCTAAACTTTATTGAAAACCACTTGCCCTCTAACACTTCGCTCTACAAACAAATCCTCAGTCTGACGCTATCATTGATCACAGACTCTTCCCAATCAGTACGAGAGGCCTTTGTGTCTCTCCTATCTGCGTGTTCTGACAAACAGCCGGGATTTCTTGAACTACACATGCGGTCGATTATTCTCTTTGTTCACTCCGCTATGACTCATATCCAGGTGGCAGTCCGGAGCACATCGACTAGGGTTTTGGGAGTGTTGGTTGAGAAATCTCCAAAAGCATTGGTGCGGGGACACTTCGTCAAGACCCTCCGAAGCTTCTTTTCCTTGATGTCGTGGAACCTTGGAAAAGGCCGCCAATCTGTATCGCTTGCAGTCAGCTCGGACTCTCTAGAAGGCCGTGGGAAGAAGGCTCGTGTAAACCATATGAGTGTGCTTCGAAAGTTCCTTAAAGCTTCGCTATTCGAAGAGGAAGACGCTGCAGATGCCTTGGCCATCGACTGGTCCAAATGCTCTACTATCCATTGGCAGACACCGAAGTTCATGATTCCTTCTAATCCTCAGGCATACGCACAATTGAAGCTCTACGTTGACGAAATTCCTGTCAGTATCAACTCCCTGGCCCCTGAAGGCTCTTTATCTCTTGCTGATATCGATAGCATATCTACAGAGGATCAAGAAACAAGGAGAAAAATCACTCTAGATATATTTGCGGCACCTCTCAAAGCCAATCTCTTCAATGTCGTCAGAGAGGGAGGAGAATTGGGTAAAGAAGCTCAAGGATGCATTGCAATATTGGAGAAATTGGAGAAGGAAGCTTCGTCTGGAAAGACTAATTAGCATCCCAACTGGATTTCGCTGACACCCTGACATTTTACACATCCATTGGCATCCACTGACTTCCTAACATCAATAGGCCTTCCAAGGCAAACTATATTCATTTTAAACATCAATGAAAGCATCAAATTGTGTTTTCAATTCTTAATATAGGTAACGACGAATCTTCAACCATATCTTCTAATTCTATTATGAACACATAAATGCCAATTTATTTTTTATTGGTAATGCTGGAGTGAACTGGGTATGGCGCATCACGTGCGCGGGTCGGCGTCTTCTCATCAATTCAAATGTACTCTCCGCAACCATGTTTCGCCAACTCACACTTTCAAGGACCCGTTTCACGGCAGTCCGGCCCAGTATCCAAATCCCCCAATATGCTCGCCTGTTCAGTATTTCTGCTGTGGCCTTGAAGAAGAAAGGAAAGAAAGCCGAAGTTTCAACCCCTGCTGAATCTACAAAACCCCCACTGCTTGACATGGACGAATTGTCTGTTAAGTTGCAACTGATTGTAGACAATTTTGTCAAGCAGGCCAGTGAGTTCAAGATGGGAAAGACCAGTCCACAGATTTTCGACCATCTCCAGGTGAAAACGGCCGACGGGGACCTTCCATATACTGCGATTGCCCAGACCACCATTAAAGGCCGCAATTTCCTTATCACTGTTTTTGACCCTGTCAATGTGAGCAACGTCATCAATGCTGTGTTGGCTTCAAACTTGAACTTGAATCCTATAGCAGACCCTTCGAATAAGCAAGTATTGAAGGCTCCGATTCCTCCAGTCACCACCGAATCCAAAAAGGAGAGGATCAAAGACTTGAAGGCAGCATTTGAAAAGTTCAAAAACGGGCCTGGTGGTTCAGGCAAGAATTCCAGCACATTATCTGCTGTCAGGGCAGATGTGAAGAACAAAATCGCCAAGAAGAAGAAAATGACCAATGCAGAACAAGAGCTCTGGAATGACTATGAAAAGCTCCATAAGAAATTCGTGGATAAGCTCAACGATACTTTCAAAGCCGCCGAATCTGTTATCTTGAAATAAGACAATTGATACTATGGCACGGGCATTGCAGCTCTAAAAGACTGTTCCGTGCCGAACAAACAACCTTTTCTTGTACTTATCACACCAGCGAATTATGCATAAGCTTTGCTCAATGATCACTTTTGAAGAAACTGATCCAGTGCACAAACAATAGAACTGATAGCTTCCGTCTGTGAGTAGAAATCCGGTAATCAAATTGTCTTCTTGTTGCCATCTAGTATACGTCAACTTGCGGCCATTTCCCGCATCGGTCTCCTTATAACTTGTGGAGTTGATCAAGTTCGTGTAGAGGTATATTAACTCAAACAGACTCTTCAAGGTTTCGAAACTAGTAGGCTCCATTATCTGTAAATAGTCGTCCATGTAAACTTGGTTGAAGTCCTGTCGCTTGTATATGAAATGCTTTATCGTCGAGATCTTCAAGTAGTCTAATACCCAATTTGGTCTGAGATTCTGGGAAAGTTCTTTTCCTAGGCGAAGGTCGAGAGCCTTAGATTTGTTGATTTTCGAAATCAAGTAGTCGGCCACTTCTTTCATTTCGTAAAACGAGTTTTTGCTTCCACTCAACAAAATTAACATTAATGGCTTGCTTAAATTTTTGATTGGAAATCGCCGCAAATAGCAATATAGGAATCCAGAGCTATTGAAGTTTGGCATGCATAACGGGATCCACAAGTCCATTGATTTTTCATGCGAAAGAGTCTGAGAATATAAGCCTGTCGTCGCCAAAAGCGTTGAGATATCTTGGTTGCAAAGCTGATGGTTTTTGGGTCTCAAATAAGAAACTACCTTATCGTCTAGTGTAACGAAGCCAAATAGAAGATCAGATGCCAAGTACTTGTCGTCAGCATTGACACCGAAAGTACCTTGGAACACCGAAGCTAGGTCCGATTCCTCCTTGGATGTTTTTATCTTCTTGATTGATGCAAAGATTTCATTAAGTTTCATTCTGGAAGTGTTAGTGATTCTTGCGCATTGAATTGCATTCCCTAGAAGAGATCTCAAATAAAAGGAGCTATCAAGAGAACAGTTACCGTCATCGTCAGAATAAAACCCATATGTGAGTAGCATGGCCAAAGTATCAAGGGTAGTATAGTCTTGTGCGGACAAAAGTCTCCTGAGGTCGAAGTTCATGCCTCTTTTGAAGTTCTTGACTATCACAGACTCACTGATAACAGCTAGAATATAATTGTGTAAAAAGCTGAGCTGGTTTTCAAGAATTGAATCTGTAAACCCGCTCGAAGGAAACATTTCATGAGGAATTTTGGTGATGGCCACCAAGATCAAGGGTGACTTGACCATGACCACCATCTTGAAATCTCTCAGCTGGATCTTCTCAAACTGCTTGCCCAAGCCTTCCTGAAAGCTCGAGATGATAGTAGTTATAAGCCCCATGTATCCCAAAAGTACCTCATCGTCTCCGTTCAAAGAGTATATTAGTTTTCCTGCCGAGGAAAGCATAAAGAAATGCTTGTACTTCTCATTGAGGTTCTTACTCTGCTTATCAATAATAATCCCTCGTTTCAAGAAGTCTTCGTCAAGTCTTGTATTGTCTGCACTGAAGACATTGTAAACTTCTGCTTTTCCTTGGTTCTGCTTGGGTCGGCTTGGGGAATCTAGGATCAAACTTCCTAAAAAGTCGGCTAGTTGGCCTCTATCATGGGTATCTGCCAGGAACTCATCATCTGAGGAGCACACACTGGTCAAAGCTGGACTGCCAATATTGGATGCTATATTTGAGGAAGATGGCGCCGAAGGGTCTAGTCGGAAATCTTGCTCTAGGTTGGAGAGTTCCGCTTGATCGGCACTAGCTAGTGTGACTGCGGTCGTGGCACCGGAAACATATGAATTAGTGGCCAGAAGGAGGTTTGGAGACGTTTGAATGGAATGACTTGATAGTACAGGTTTAACCTGGAGGTCCTTTGCGCCCTTGTTCTCGGGAGTGGGCATATCTCCTAGACGGCTCTAATGTATCGTTATATAATGGTGAGAGCGATAACATGTGGGGCGCGCCGCATATAGACATGTGTGTATGAAGATCAATAGAGCCTTTACATTCACTACTAGCAATACATGTACTATTATATATTAAACACTGTGGTTGGGGCATATTCATCTCCGGAGAAACATGTACCAAATAATGAACACAAAGAACAAGCCTGCGCCCACAATGGGAACATAGCCTTTGAGCAAGGCCTCGAAGTTGATCTGCTGTGCTTTCTTACGGTACTTGACGGAGTCGTTTCTCAAACTGGAAGATAAATCGCTCATTTTGTCCAAGGAATCGCCTCTGTATAATAGGTCTTCAATGTTTTTGGTCATGACCTTCTTGACGTCGGCCAAGTCTGTATTCAAGCGATCGAGATTCGACTGCGCCCGCTGATCCTGGTAAATCTTCTTGGTCTTGCTCAAGAAATTATCGAAAGAACTAAACCCAAACGGTCTGGCGGTATTGCTTAAGGCCTCGCGGGCATGGATGTGGTTGAATTCATTGCTGATTTCCGTCAAGTACAGGAAAGCTAGCTTTCTGGGGTATGACTTGTCACAGATGGTGAGGTAGATGATGTTGTTGCTGATCAAATAGTGGATGTTGTAGGAGCCGGACTCTATGGTGGCCTGCGGCTCCGAGTTGGGCGTCACTCTACTTATGATGATCTTGCACTTCTTTTTCTGCTCGTTCAATTCACGATCGGCAGAATTGTCCACTGACCCACAGAGGGGAAGCGCTAATGGGTTAGTACATAATCCTTAACAATGGTCAGTGCTCTAACATACCGTCATATCTGTAGATAAGAGTTGATTGAACCATAGTGGAGTAGGAGTGTGTGCGGTAACACGTACTTGATATCGTTTGTCGTCTACTAGCGAGTTCCTCGCACCTTGCAGATGCAAGTCACATGATCGACTACTAAAGCTCTTCATCGTGTGCGCCTCTTGTGAGGGTTTTGTAGTGCAAAGCTATTACACATTACCTAGTCTATGCTAGCAGTTTTTTTAACGAAACCCTGGCTATCTTATATTTTTTCATCATTTGACCATGGACTTGTCCAATCTATCCAGCAACCTTCCGCCATCCAAGTCTCTTGAAAAAGTGTCTCTTCGAGAAATGAGCAAGGAGCTCACAGGGGAATTCAGAAATGCAGCCAAATCTGTGACTTCGTTATACAGTGCCAAAGGATCTGATCCCGCGGAGGTGAAGACCGAATTCGCCAATGCTGCCAAAGCAGTGGCTTCTCTTTATCGATACAGCTCGAATTCTAATGTGCTCCTGATGCATAAGGGCTATTTGGAATGCTTAGATGACTTACTTGACAAGATATCCAATGCTGAAGATATCGAAAACTGGGTATTAACTAAACGTGCTGAACTTACAAACATGTACAAGCATAAAGAGAACAAGGAGCCCAGTGCTGGAGCATCTGTGGCCGCACAAGATGTGCTAAATATTGAACATTCAAGTGAGTTTGACTTCAATTTCCCTCTGGAAATGACTTCTAGTTTGCATTTCAAGCCCAGCTTTCCTCCCTTGTCTGTGACATATAAGCGCAAGAATCGCTCTGAGGCACGTCCCAAACTGAAAGGCTTTAGCCATGATGCTAGTAGCAGCTACTCAGATGAAAGCGAGTGCACTGACTCTAGCGACGACATAGACGTGAGGAAAAGGAGAGGACCATTTGCCCATCATGAGGCATTAAAGCGGAGAAAGATGGGCTCCTCAAGCGATGCAGAGTGAATTTTTTCTTCACATACTGGATTAAGTGATTTTTGGGCCGGATCTACAAGATCATATATATACTCCATTAATGCATTTCTATTTGCGGGCTAATATCCAAAAAGCCCATCAGAATTATCTCCAAGTTCATCGTCGTAGTCATCAAAACTTTCATCTGTGCCATCTTCATCTGAACTAGAGCTTTCCACTGCAGATTCCACCAATCCCTCCAATGTTAGGGAAAGCAAAGTATCACCCTTGGACTGCGTTCCTTTAGCAACCTCGTGTGTGGATTCCACGTAACAATTCGTAAGTTTGGACTTGGATTGAATGCAGGCATCGTGACCCACGATTGAGTTCTCTAGTTGAACGTCATTTTCAATGGTCACGTTGTCGAGGATGATGGAGCCAGTTAACTTGACTCTCTTGCCTATTTTACAGTTGGCACCAACAACAGACCGTTTGACATTGGTCTTTTCGCCAATCACGGTATTTTCGCCAACCATAGCATCTGCACCAATGATCGCCACCAACTTGTCTTTAGAAGCCGAGGTTTTTCCTCCTGCGTTTTCTCTAGCCTGCACCTTCAAGAATGCTCTGTTGGCTTCCATGTACACTGGTAATGTATTAGCTCTGAGGAAGTTTGCCTGATCTGGAGTAACAAAGAAACCCACAGTTTGGCTGCAATTGGGACTCTGCCATTCTTTTCTTGCCAAGTCCCTAATGACCTTGATTAGCGGCCTGGACGAAAAGTAAGACTCTGTGAACTTATCGGGACTGTCGGAAAAGACTTTGAAAATTTGGTCAGAGTTGCCGAAAAAGATGGAACTGTTCAAGAGCTTTGTGCTCACGATAGTCTTGGGGCGAGCCCACATCAATTGCGTTCTGATCTTAAACCCTTTGTGAAAATTTATGTCATCTGTAGAGTAATAATCCAAGAACTGAGACTTTCCGGTGGGCAAGTCTGCATAAAGCGTATAGTTTTTGGGGAAC
This sequence comes from Metschnikowia sp. 13-106.1, assembly GCA_002374735.1. Taxonomy (NCBI): domain Eukaryota; kingdom Fungi; phylum Ascomycota; class Pichiomycetes; order Serinales; family Metschnikowiaceae; genus Metschnikowia; species Metschnikowia sp. 13-106.1. The sequence continues at coordinate 41,101 of NLAL01000026.1, forward strand.
ACTTTGTTTTTTTTATCCTCGATATCTAAATTGTTTTTGTAGTATATTAACACACCCAAATCGGTATCCTCTCTGCATCTGAATGCTTCGATGAGCACTTGCGGAGGCAAATTGGTGATGAAGTCACATGGTAGCAACACAAAGTTTTCTCCTACTTTGATATTGTCACCTTTGTACAAAAAGTGGAAGATTTCACCGCTGGAAGTGCCAGCAAATCTGGTCACTGATATGGAATTGACAAATCTTTGTAAGTCACTTTCGGATCCTGAGCTATTGGCAGAGTCTGCAGACGACTTTTGGCTTTTGTATACCTTCAAAGATCCTTCAATTTCCTCTGCAGATTCGTCATCACACATAATGGTGACTCTATTGAAGAAGGCCTTCTCACACCAGTCTAAGACATATTCAAACATTGGCCTGCCAGCTAACGGCATGAGGGCCTTCGGCACACCCGTTGAGCGGACCTTGGAGAAGGGCGTGAGTTGCTTGCCCGGTCCGCATAATATGATGGCGTGGAATTCCATTCTGAGCTTTGACTGTACAAGTAGATGCTAGATCCAGATTTTTTCGTGATGCTATAGAGTAGGTCATGTGACCGATCCACCTATCGAACACCTACACCAAACCAAATTTTGAAAACAGGGGAATTTTTGGACTAATTCATCATTTAAGAGACCATGCCGTTTTATACAAATTTTATATCATTACAATTGGCTTGAACGTATACGGTCTTTCTCTAGCCTACCACAACCGGACTGCACTTTTCGAGCGCGCACGACCCGCTCCAGACTCAATCAGCCATTATCGCAAGTGGCGATTAATACAACAATCAATCATGAGTGAGGAAAATGACCCCCTTTTGGAGGCATTGCAAGGTGGAAATGGCGATGGTAACACCAACGAGCAGCCTAGAGCTAATGAAGTCGAAGAATCTGTCGAAGACCAGGAAAGAAACAAAGCATTATCTAAATTCAAAGACAAGTTGATCGAACACAGAAAATGGGACGCACGGCTCAAGGAATTGAGGTTGAGTATGCGAGATATGGAGAAGAGTTACGAGAAGACAGAAAATGATATCAAGGCTTTGCAATCTGTTGGACAAATAGTCGGTGAGGTGTTGAAGCAATTAACGGATGACACATACATCGTCAAAGCCTCCAGTGGGCCGCGTTACATTGTGGGATGCCGTAACACCATCAAGAAGGAGAGCTTACAAAACGGTGTCCGTGTGTCTTTAGACATGACCACCTTGACCATCATGCGTATCTTGCCCAGAGAGGTTGATCCGTTGGTGTACAACATGACCACGTTTGAACCGGGTGAGATTTCCTTCAACGGCATTGGTGGTTTGACTGAACAAATCAGAGAGTTGCGTGAGGTGATTGAGTTGCCATTAAAGAACCCCGAGCTTTTCACCCGTGTGGGTATTAAACCCCCTAAAGGTGTCTTGTTGTATGGTCCTCCAGGTACAGGTAAAACGTTATTGGCTAAGGCTGTGGCGGCTACTATTGGAGCCAACTTCATTTTCTCGCCTGCCTCTGCTATTGTGGACAAATACATTGGTGAGTCTGCGCGTTTAATTAGAGAGATGTTCTCTTATGCCAAGGAGCACGAGCCATGTATCATTTTCATGGACGAAATAGATGCCATTGGTGGGCGCAGATTCAGTGAGGGTACCTCAGCCGACCGTGAAATCCAAAGAACTTTGATGGAGTTGTTGAACCAAATGGACGGTTTCGATACATTGGGCCAGACAAAGGTCATCATGGCTACCAACAGACCCGACACTCTTGATCCAGCTTTATTGAGAGCAGGAAGATTGGACAGAAAGATCGAGATTAACTTGCCAAACGAAGCCGGAAGATTGGAAATCTTTAAAATTCACACATCAAAAATCTCCAAACAGGGAGACTTTGACTTCGAGGCCGCCGTGAGAATGAGTGATGGTTTCAATGGTGCAGATATCAGAAATGTCATTACGGAGGCAGGATTTTTCGCAATTCGAGACGAAAGAGACTACATCATTCAAAATGATTTGATGAAGGCTGTCAGAAAGGTTGCTGATGTCAAGAAGTTGGAGGGAAAGCTAGACTACGAGAAATTGTAATTGAATCCACTCAAAGAAGTACCCTCCTTTCCATATTCAAAGATTTTAGGATCGTATCGATAGCACATATACTGCAATTATTACGAAGCAACAATGGGTTCTGGTAACGTAGGTCGTTCTATTTTAAGTGTATATACATGCGTTTGATATGCAACAAGATGATGGTCAAGACTAGTACTACTGCGAATCTTTAGCTGACCTCTCAGGAGTCTTTTTTTCCTGAATTAGACAAGGCCTCCAAGTGAGCCAAAAGTGCTGGGTTCTGAATCTTGGACAAGTGTTCAGCCATTTTGGATCCGATGAATTCTTGGACCTCTTCTGACATAGGTTCGACCGTTTTCTTAGGCTCAGCAGCCTTCTTAGCCAAGTAGATCTTTTGCTCGGTGGAAAGTGGCATTTGTGGAGCATTGAGTTTTCTCGCTTGTGTCTCCGTAAGTTGTTTTCTTTTAAAGGACGAGTAAGGGTTTCTAAGCTCAGGTAAGAGTCCAGCCGGAAGTGGAGACTTGGCAATAGTCTGGAGTTCGTAAGTCTTCAAAAGAGCACTCTCCTTGCTCGTGGACAAGGCATCGTCTTCTGGTTGTGTAGGAGGCCTAGGCCAAGGGATTTCGATGGTAGGGTGGTGTTTGACGAATCTTCGTGGTAACCATTTCTTGTAGTTGTCATCGTAGTATCTTCCCTTCATCACAACCCCCTCAGCAACAACGTAAGACACGTTTCCCTTTTCATCTTTGTCTTTTGCGGCCAATCTAAGATGAGCCTTAGGGATAGACTCGGGATAGTCCATAAGATGACTCGTTTGGTTAGGAACCCACATGTCTTTAGGTATGATACTCTTCTTGAGCACATCGGTCAAAAGAAAAGAGTCTGATTGTGCGCTGTATTGAAGTACCGAAGAGATCTTGCCTTTGTGCTTTCCTTCTATGATGTAAACCATGTCACCCGTGGCAATGCCGACATCCTCCAATTTACTCAGTCTGTCTTGTGTAGGAACATATGTGTCGATGTCGGATTCGAGTGTAGGCAAGTTGTATTTCAGGTTTTGTTGTAAAAGGATTCGACGGATCTCCTCCGGGTATTTGTCAATGTTTCTCTGGAACCGCTTCTTAGCTGTGTTCCAAGACATGATAAGGTTCTTTGGTTACGTATATTGATTATTGGTGCACTACGAACGAGTAAGTTGAAAAAATTTTTGAAGTCACGTGATGCCTGTTATCACCGCGCTCACATCTGAGGCCGCTTTAATCAGTACAGATACTGATAAACTCCTGCTCATTGACTAAATGTTAGTAAATTGTTTGGATAATTTCTTTTGTAAAATGAATCTCGAATCAGACTCAAGTCCCAAATAAGGGGATGTTCGTATAAAGGGATACATACTCTCTCCGTCTTCGTCTAGGTCGAATTCGTCTATCATAGCCCGAAGCTCGTCATCCGTCAAGTTCTCCCCGAGCTCCTTTGCAACTCTCTTCAAATTTCTAAAGCTGATTTTTCCTGTATTATCATCGTCAAAGAGCTTGAAGGCTCTTCTGATTTCCTCCATGGGATCTCGGCTTAGAATCTTCTCTCCAACTGTATTTGTTAGTATTATAGACCTTTCGCATATATAGGGTAAATCAACATACCAGCATGGAAAAAATTCTCATAGGAGATGAGATTCTGTTTATCACCATCGTATTCATGGATTATGTCCAAGACTTCTCTTTTGCTTAGTTCGAAACCCAAAGCACGGAGGGCTACTTTCAATTCGTGGTAGTCAATGAAGCCATCATTGTCCATGTCAAAAAGGGAGAATGCCTCTCTGATTTCTTGTTTCTGTTCATTAAGTAGCTCGGCCTTGAGGTTTCCCAAGCCTTTCTTCTGTATGGGATTATTAATTCCGCTGGATGACATTTCGGATGGAGTAGACTGGCGTATAGATCATAATGTTTTGTTTCCATTACATGGTGCGCGCAGCTGACGCGCTTGATCGACTTCAGCCCAATTTATACATTCTTGTCTAGCGTCTTGGAAAACTTCCTGTTTTGGAATGTATTGCTCATAATTCTCTTCCATTAATCTCATTTGAAACAGAAACCAGCCCTTCCATCGGCATTTATTTGCATTGAAAGTTGTCATCAATTCATTACTCTAAAATGACTGATATCACTTTAGGTCAGAAAGTGACTGTGAGAGGCCATTCGGGCATAGTACGATTCTATGGCTCAACAGAATTTGCACCAGGTGAATGGGTTGGGATTGAATTGGACACCCCGCAAGGAAGAAACAATGGTACTGTTCAAGGGGTGAAGTATTTCGATTGCAAAAACCCAGGTGACTATGGAATATTTGTCAGGCCAGCACTTCTCAATGACAGCCTGCTGGAAAACAAAAACCTCTTTGTCACTAGCGTTGTGAATAAGTTGCAGACTAAGCTCAAGACCGCCATGGATGAAATAAGCAAATACAGAGGCACGGTCACTGGCCTTGAGGCTGAAATAGCCAAGTATAAACTACTAGCAGAGGACCTAGAAAATTCTCTCGAGAAGGCCACGATCAATGAAGACCAGTTACAGTCTTATAATGAAGCTCTTCTAAATGACTTAGATTCATTGAAACAGAAGTTTGAGGAGCTCCAACATGACCATTCTCTCCTTCGCGAAGAATTAGATCTACACAAAGATTTGGAAGAAGCTATAAAGTCACAGGAAGTCGATGATGCAGTCTCGAAAGAAGACTTCATGGTTTTGGTCCAGAATAATAAGAGGTTGGAGGTTGCCATTTCCTCCGTGAAGAAGATCTCAGCCGAAGCTGAAGCAAAATTGAAGCTGCAGATTTCACAACTTGAAGAACAACTTTCTAAAAATGCAGCTGCTCAGAATTCTGTGGATATTTTACAAAAGAAGCTAGCTGCCTCTGAAATTATTGCTCAGCTGCTACAAGAACAGCTTGAAAATGTTTCGGATCTGGACCGTATAATCGAGCACCTTACAATAGAGAATGAGGAGTTGCAAAACACTGTGAAGGAGCTCACACAATCTGTGAAGGAATTCTCTGAGTTGCATCAGCTCGAAAAATCCATTGGAGACAGTCAGTTTGAAGTTGAAGACAAATTGAAGCACGAAGTCGAGGCTTTACTAAAGGAAGCCCATCAGAACAAAATAGAGATCCAGCGTTTGCAATCGATTAATGAGAAGCTATCTACAGATTCTAAGACAGCACATCAGAGCTTGCTGGAAATTAAAGATAACTACAGGGAGAATGAAATGGAGGTTTTGCGGCTCGAGGTTAGAAAGTCAAAAGCAAAAATTCTTGGCCTCAACTTGACAAACTCATTCCTTGAAACATATTCGGGAGCTATAACTCGCTTACAGGAGCAGTTGGTAAACGATGATTTCAATCTGCACTTCGACATCATATTGCAGTTAAAAATGATAACGAGTCACTGCTCGGTGATAATAGCACATATGACCGAACTGCAGTATTCATCTTCCACTCTTCGGTCTGTCTTGTTGCTAAGAAGGCTCCGTTGTACCGCTGAATTCATATCCCTTGTCTTGAAACATGATGCAAATGGTGACGTGGATTCAATCTCCTTAAAGGATCGCGTCACCGGTGTCATTCAAGATATTAAGGCAGTCATGACTCAATGCCAAGAAGGTGACTTTGAAGACTTGAACCTTTCGTTTGTGTCTCATTTCACAGAAAAAATAAATGAAATACTTCCTCAAGACAAGGTGCTCAATATTGACAAAACGATCATAAGTTTTACCGGTGTGATTGAGGAGTTGGAAAGCTGCAAGTTGAACCTTACATTTGCTCAAACTCAGTACATACGAGCCACGGGAGTTAAGCAGCCTGTAAATAAGGAAATATTTGATGTCATGGAGTCCTTAATGACTCTGTTGAGGTCCATGATCACTCAGCTTGAAAGTTCTGTTTTCAATCTCACTGTGGAAGTCCACGTCGAAAACCCTTATCTATCTGCTTTCAATGATAGGCTGATATTTTTTTTGCAAAAATGTGAGGACTTACTGAATTCTGATTCTTCGAGTGTTACCAGCTATCTCACAGAGTTCGAAATTGACTTCGACAAACTCTTGTCCTATCTACAAGACATGTCTCTGCGTGTTCCATTTGAAGTGGTCTACGGCAAGGAAAAATTGAAATCAATTTTTTCGCCTGTCCCCTCCAACGAGGTAGAGCCAAAGAAAAGTCTCTCTAAAGAAGACTCATCGTTGTTACATTCCAAAGTCTTGGAAAAAGAGCTGAAATTGAAGGACCTATCTATGCAACTCGAGCTATTGGAGAAAAACCTGAATTTATCCTTGAAAGGAAAGCAGGAGGAGCTTGAGGCTGTTCAAAAGCTTAATTCAGAACTACAAAGTGAATTGAAAGATGTAAAAGAGCAATTGGAAGAACAGATCAATGAAAAAACCGCTCTTGTTGCTGAGTTAAATTCATTTGACAAAAAGGCACTTGATGCAATGTTTTTTCAAGTCCCTGCCTTACAATCATTTAACGAGAAGAAAAAATACGTGAGTGAAATGGTCATCATTGATGAAATTAATCTCCTTCGTGAAATCGTGAATTTATCTACCTCCGCAGGCGGAACTGAAGAGTTTGAATGGCTTAAGAAACCGTTAATTAAGAGAAGCGGTCATAATTTGAACACCAATCACAACTTTCTTCTGCTTGCTAATCAGAAAAAACGAGAAGCTGTCGCAATGCTGAGGCAAAACTTTTCATTGAGACAAAGACAAAGATTTTAAAAAATGCAATTCTTTAGAAGGGTTCTCCTTCTTCTCGTATAAGTTCATTTGCGTTTTTCGGCCATTTGGAAGCTTTGTCTATGTTCTCTCTTGGAAACAACCAGTCCAAAATGGTAAGTAGAATGATGTCAACCACAACGCATAACACGTAGAGCTTACCAGCGACTGGGCCGCAGCAGTAATACTTCAGAAGTCTTGTGAGCAACGGCTGATTGATATTTCTCCGAGACAAGGAGTTGTAGACATTTTCAGTTCGTTTCGCTATATCCTTCCAGCTGTACATGGCTTCCACTTCTTCGTGAAACAGAGATGTGTCTATCTCGCCTGAGCTCATCTTATCTATTGCTTCTAGCAATGCTTCAACAATAGAGTCTTCTTCGGGTTCTGCAAAACTAGTCATGTGATGCGGAAGAACTTCGGGTATACCACCCACCTTTGTTGTAACAACATATAGTCCACATGAAGCTGCTTCGACAATAACAGTTCCAAATGCTTCCGTGAGCGAAGGGTGAAGGTATATGTCCCCTTTTACCATGACATCTCGTACTTCCTCGTGCTTGACTGCGCCGATCAAAGAAACACGCTCTTGAAGAAAGTACTTTTCTCTCATTTGTTCCAAGTCTAGAAACTTCGGCCCATCTCCAGCAATTAGGAAATCCACATTCGACTTCATATTGCAAATTCGAGGCACAACAGCCGTTAGAAGGTCTGCACCTTTGTTTGGGAAGAGTCGAGAGATAACCACGATGACTATTCGAGAGCGGTCTTTTTTTCTATTCAAATCAGGAGCAAAGTCCTCTGAGATCACCGCATTAGGTATGACCGAGACATTGAGTGGGTCTAACGAAGCTCGAAGCACTGTATTTTCCTTGCATGTGTGGGAAACGCAAATGACATGGCTAACATCAGTAAGAGTAAACTTGAGGAGCTTGTTGCCTAGAATCGAGTTCACATCTGCAAACCCAAACAAGGAATGGTCGGTGAAAACTGTTCTTAGACCCATTGTGCGAGCATGAAGAATACTCTCACCAGCCAAACTGGAGAACGAACCGTGCCCATGAACTATATCAATGCTTTCTCGGATCAAGATATTTCTTATGATGGGAAAAGACACAAAAATCGCCGGGAATGTTGAGCTGCGATGAACCTGCCATATAGGTATGTAGTAAACTCGTAGTCCGTTTGTTAGCATTCTGACACCTCGCCTGTCTCCATAATCATGAGTGACAACTATAACCGAGTGGCCGAGATCAATGAGCTTTTGGGCCAAGTGATAGACATGAAACTCGACTCCTCCCGGCTGAGGGAAAAAGAAATCCGTTACCATCGCTATGTTTAGAGAGGTCATGGTGGCACAAGGGGGAACATAGAAGCAGAAGAAGTGATCGCGATTCGATGGCTGCGCGGTTTCCCTCGCATGAGATTTTACGAGGTTCAGTATAATTATTCACATGCTTGAGTTTAATCTGGTAATGTTATAAATGACTATATAATGTGACCTATGTAGGCTATTTTCATGGGCTAAATGCTTCCTTGGGTAGGGACGCAGCTGAATTCTTAAAATTGACAGTGCATAGCTGGTAGTCCCAGTTGCTCTGTTCACACAACATAAGACCGTACTGAATGGTGAGTTTGGTCTCTAAAAGAACACGAACAAGTAGTTCCTGTTGTGGGCCATTCAATTGAGACTTGATCTCCAAAGGCAAGTCTGTAGGGACTCCTAGAGAAGTTGGGTTGGATGGCTGTTGTGGATTTATTGGACCTGCATTTCCAGGTATCACTGTCTGAGGAGCTGGTACATTGCCAGCGTTTAGAACTGGTGCAGAAGCCGGGGCACCAGCACCAGTAGCACCAGTAGCAGTAGCAGCAATTGGCTTAGTCTTGAATACTTCGGGATCCGCATGTCCCCTCACACACATCAAGTCCGAGGCAACTACCATGCTATTATTAGCTCCTGGGATCACAATAAATGTACGATCGAAGCTCTTCGTGCCCAAAGCAAACTTGCTTTTTCTTCCAAAGTTATTTCTGTTTCTTCCGTGATGAGCATTGTTGTCGGTTGACTTTGGTGCATCCGTCTCTGTGAAGCTACCATGAATGGTTATACAAATAGCACCCATCTGTGGCAACCTGTAAGCCTCCATGCTGTAATTCTCTGGTTTGGTCATCAAGTCATGCCTGGAGATAGGTAGTTGCATGAACGCTTTGAAGATCAGATTTGGACCCGTGTAGACTTTTCCCTCTTTTGCCTTTGCTGACAGCACTTTGGTCAAATTTCTTGACTGAGGGAGATAATAGCCGAAATCTGCATGATCATTGGTATTATGAGGCAGTGATGAATCCACTTGAAGCGAGAATTGGGACTCATTTTGGTACAACCCCATGATCCCCGCTCTATCAGTGTCCCAAAGATTCATGAAATTGGAGGCAAATCCAGCAGAAATACTCTGCACCTCGCTGTCCTGAAAAAACATAGATTGTGGCAGGTCGAAAGCAAACTTCAAAAATGAGTTGAGTGCCTGTTCATTACGAACAATTTCGCCATTGAGCACCACGAGTCTAGGAAAACATTTCATTAATTCTTGTTTCGTGTTCATGGCATCGTTGGGGTTGGCATTGTTGAAAAGTGGATTGCCTATTACAATTAGTTCTCTTAAAAAACTAAATTTCTTTTTCCACACATCAAAACTCTTGATCCTAGTGATGTTGTTGTTTTGCAAAGACAAGTTGATCAAATTGGGAAATGACTGCGCTAATGTGGAAACATTATTCAAATCGGTTAAATTGTTGTTGGAGAGGTCTGCGCTGTGAACCTCAAGACCTAACTCACTAGCAAGCGTCATTAATGCAAGAAATAACTTGGAGGAAGTACTAGTAGAGGCGAAAAACCCCTTGGAAGATAGGGTTTGGTCCTGTTGCACCGCGCTCAAATTCAAGAGTTTGATTTCTGGGTTGTATCTGGACTTCAAAAATGCTTTCAAAGTGTCTATGGTATTTTCACCCGAGTTACCTTGTGACTTGAGTCCTAATCCAGAGGATGCTGATTTTGTGATCTTCAAAGACTGGCCGGCAAACCTGACTCCAGACCATTGAAGCAAACTGTTGGCATGTTGATCGGAACTGACTTTTCCTTTCAAAATTCCTGTTTGGTTATCAACCGTGTAGTTGGTGACTGTGATTTTGCACTTCCTAGCAATGAAGTTGATACACTCCCCAGGTGTTGATCCATTCCAGCCAAGGATATTGACCTCCACTTCACTCTGAGGAGGTTTTGAGTTATTATTGTGGAATCCTCGTCCTCCTCTATACATATTCTATGGATGCGTCTGAGAAATGAGTTGTGCTTGGTTTTCTCGCACAAGTTTTTTTCGGGCTGGTTCCTGTACTTACCTTAAATTTAAAGAAATGATTCAGTGAAGAAAGTGGACGAAGCGTAGAGACAAAACTGAAAAGGCAGTTTTTTTCTTTTATAAAATTTGAGCCCATACCGAGATTTTGAGAGGTTTTTGCCGGTTATTGTATTTTTGCCTTTGCTAAATTGAAGTGAGACTCAGAGAGTATATCAATATGTCCGAAAAGTGTAATCCTACACGTAAATTAAGAACACGCCATGATGAAAACGTAAAAAATAACACGGAATTAAGCACTTCATATAATTACTGTACAATATGAACTAACAAATTAATTATCTCAAGTCTACAAAGGCTATATTAAAATGCATGGACTGAAGCTCTAGTGTGGATTAAACTGCATGATTCCTCTCTACTTTGGATTGCCGAGAGTACCCACTACTTTATATTTGTTATCAAAGTGAGTCTGCCAGTTCTCCAAGCTCTCAGCCTCATCCGCTTTCAAGTCCTGGAGTGTATCAAGTGGCTCGGTGATTGGGGTCAAGACCGAGGGATCGAAAGAGTTCAATGCCAATCCACGGGATGCATCCCGTCCAGCAAAATTCTCGTAGGGGCCACCAGGACCGTAAAATGCTTTTCCGGCAGTCACGTCATAAACCTTTCCCTTGATACCGATGTAAACTTTTGGATTGTCCACGCCATTGTAGGGGGCCAAAGTCTTTGGTACGAACTCGCTTAACACAGCAGGCTCGTTCGCCTCGGATAATGTCACGGGGTTGGTCACCAAGTCGGAGACCAATGATTTAACAAGATAAGCTATGATCAAGAAGATTATTATAGTAAGAAGCATTTGACGTATGTGTACTCCACTGACATGTGATGTAAGGTGATTATTTGCACCTGGAGTCGTGGACGCACCACTGCCACACAGTCCAATAGGCACATGCCGATTTGACATCACTACCGGAACAAAAAAGCTCAAAAATTTAGGCTACTGAATTGAATCGACCCTATTTCCGAGCATGACTTTCTTCAGGCTAAATGATTCGGTAAATAATGAACTAGTCTCCGCATGCACCCATGTCTTCAATATGCAGCACCCTGCCTATACGAACTCTCATTAAAATCGATATCCTGGCTACAAGAGGCATTCGACATGGGCAGAAACATCATCACGCTTGACGACTTAACAACAAATAACCTTGGTGTGTTGAAGAAAATTAATGAGGTTTCATTGCCTGCAAAATACTCTAACACCTGGTACCAAAGCTCTTTTGACGGTGATCATGTTGTCCAGTTAGCCTTCTACAGTGAATTGCCAGTGGGTGCTATTCAAGGCAAGCTCTTCAACAGCACACACGACGTGCGTACATTTGAGGCCGCTGCGACTGTATCTAACCTGATTCCAGACTCCATGTACATTGAAACTCTAGCAGTTCTAGAGGCATACAGACACAAGGGTATCGCAACCGAGCTTCTCAACTGGCTTATTGCTCAGACGAAAGAGAGATTTGTTCACAAAGTCATGTTGCACACACAGGCCAATAATAAGAAGGTCATTGATTGGTATTTAAAAAGAGGCTTTACGATTTCGGATGAAGTGATTCCTGACTACTACAAACAACAAGGCTTATCTGACCCGGATGCGGTGTTGCTCACGTTAGCTGTTTAAGTTTATTTTTCAGTAGTTTCAGATTAATCCCGAATAATTCGCTGTACATATAGAAATATTGAATTCCATTTGAAGAAAGAGGGTAGACATTGCTTCCTTGGGATTGCAAAGCGACATGATACTTAGCTCTCGTCCTCAGTGTCAGTATTTATATCGGTGAACACACTTTCATCATCCGATTCGTCGTCAGAGTCTTTCACTGAGGATGATTTCTTAACGGCGCCTCCTCTCAATGCTGCTAATGCACCAGCAAGACTATCTTCCTCAGGATCGGAAATGTCACTATCCGAATCATCAGAGTCCGACTCATCATCTTGCGTGGCTTTTTTGACAGCGGCCGCGTTGATTGGAACAGTCGAAACAGTCATTTCTAGAGGAATATCAACGTCATTTCCAAAGTAGGCATTGTTTGTCAAGAGCAACCTGAAGTGGTAGTTTCCAACATTGCCTGGAGCTGGAACAGACACCTTCATCTTGAAAGTGCTGATGACCAACTTGCCTTCTTTTCCGTCAATCCATTCATCTTGCTGTAATTCTAAATTGCTCAAATCAACTCTATCCATGACAGCTGCCTCGGTGCCCTCGATGAATCTATCATCTTTCTGATTGATGATGAATCCCTCCCAACAGTTGGCGACTCTTTTAGGGTGATATGGTGAGTAAGCAACTGGCAACAAGGGGTTCTCATCATTAGATCTCAATGGGTTCTTCAAATCTTCAAAAGTTTCTTCCTCAGATAATCTCGAATCCTCGACATCTGGGCAAGACTTGAGTGCAGCAGACTTGATCAAAAACTTGATCACCAAATGCGTACTGGAGTTTGGAACAATTTCCTTCTCCCCAGGCACCCTGAAGCTGGCGTCCAAGACTCTGATGAATGGGATTTTTCTGGCAACTCTTAAAGCGATATCTAGCTTTTGAGGATCGGAAATACCCAAGACTTTGCCGGCTTCTTCTTTGGGCAAAGTAAGTAACTTGCCTAACTTCTTGACTGTCTGACTCTCTACAGTCTCCTTGTCAACGAATGGCAATTGCAACAACTCTTTGTGCTTTCCAAGGGGAGAAGATGCTTGTATGATAGCTTTACGCAACTCAGCAGCAGCAGAGATGACGTCCAAAAAACGGAAAGTGGTGGCAATATCAATGAAGCCCTTGATCAAATCAGGCAATTCTCCTACCACCTTAAGCTTGAGTAATTCATGTTCACCATCAAACTTTCTGTTAAGATAATCAATAACCAATTGCTTGACTTCTTCTATGGAGACATTTCCTCTGATAGCCTCGATTTCATCAGCCTGCAAAATCCAGTCCAAGATGTCAAAAGGAGTGTAGACCTTGCCCGGGTTCTTGTCAGTCAACCTGTGGACAAAAAGCGAAGAGGTATTCACGAACAAACCCTTCTTAGTCTTGGATTTCACGTTGTTCCACCAGTTACCCACAACAAAAGGTAAAACCACACCAATCAAGAGGAAGTAGACCACAATCATAACCGACGAGTATTTACCTTCGACCAAGAACTTCGGGATGGCAATACCATGCGTGATGTCTTGCTGTCCATCTGGGTGTCCGTACAACTTCAAGTTGTTTTTGGTGGTCTCGTCAGTCAAAGCTTTGTAGGCAAGGTTGATACGAATGAAAGCAGCTTCCATTTCCTTCTTGGCCTCTTCAGTGATATCCTTACCAATCTTATCTGGATGGTATTTCAAAGTCAATTTTCTGTAACGAGACTTGATTTCCTTCTCACTTGCAGTATAAGGAATGTCCAAGATGGTGTGGGGGTCGAAGAATCCCAATAAACTGACTTCTTGAGCATACGTGTTCCAAATGTAAAACACAGAGGCCCAGCCAAGTAGAATGAAAAGCAATTTCTTGTTCAACACTGCTCCCGACTTCAGGCGAAATTGAAGCTTGTTAATGACGGAAGAATTAGGCAAATTCAAAGTATTGTGGTCCTCCAGTATACTTCCCGTGACATTTTTTGACTTTCCAGCGAAAGAGAAAGCCCCTGCAAGCCACAGGTAAGTAGTAGGTATGAGAATGAAGACTAAAACAGCCAAGACAAAATATGGCCAGGTTTCTGAGCCCTCGTCATACTTGTATTCAGAAGCCATTTTGGTTTGGTATAATAATCAAGGAATTAGCGTCGGGTATAGGTGAGTGAGAATAGGTGCTGCATATGGAAACGACACGTTAATGGAAAATTTTGGCTGAGGATGTAAAGGTGCGCAGTCAGTTCCGCCACTCTGATTTCACTATTACTGATATTCTTGATATGTATATATTGTGATTGACTTAGCAATCGAACATTAGGTAATATGGAATTTTTTTAGTGGTGAAACAAGCGGATTGGGTTTTCCACGTAAACCATATCGTAGGTGTCTGCCGCAGCAAACACAGCCTTGTCCATGACTGAACCAGATGGAGCAGCCACGTATTTCACACCAGATCTAGCAGCCCTGTAGACGTTGTCTGGGAATGGGAAGAAGGCGTCAGAAGACAAAGCGACTTCAGAGTTCTTGCCCAACCATTCGGATCTCTCCTCCTCAGTCAATGGCTCCGGAAGCTCAGCGAATTTGCTCTCGTACTCACCCTTCTCAGGTTCCGTCTTTGGAATTTGGTTGGAAACATACAAGTCAATTGCGTTGGACTTCTCTGGTCTCTTGACACCCTTGGCCCACTTGAAGCCCAAAACTCTTGGGTGTTGTCTGAGCCACCAGTTGTCAGCCTTGTCACCAGCCAATCTGGTGCAGTGAATTCTGGATTGCTGACCAGCACCCAAACCAATAACCATACCGTTCTTGGCATAACAAACAGAGTTGGATTGAGTGTACTTCAAAGCAATAGTGGCAACGACCAAGTCGACAACACCTTGCTCGGTCAAACTCTTGTTCTTAGAAACAATTTCCTTGAAAGAAGAGCCCTTGATGATGGCATCGTTTCTCTTTTGTTGCAAAGTGATACCATAAACCAGTCTGGACTCAGTGGTGTCTGGAGTGAAGTTAGGGTCGATCTTCAAGATACAGTACTTACCACCCTTCTTCTTCTTCAAGATCTCCAAAGCCTCCTCAGAGTAACCTGGAGCAATGACACCATCAGAAACCTCCTTAGAGATGATCTGAGCAGTAGGAAGATCCACTATGTTAGACAAAGCAATCCAGTCACCGAAAGAAGACATTCTGTCGGCACCTCTGGCTCTGGCGTATGCATTGGCCAATGGGGACAAGTTCTCGATGTCTTCAACGAAGTAAATCTTCTTTTCGATATCAGACAATGGCAAACCAACGGCGACACCAGCTGGCGAAACGTGCTTGAAAGAAGCAGCAGCAGGCAAGTTCAAGGAAGCAGATAACTCCTTCACCAATGGCCAAGAGTTTAAAGCATCCAACAAGTTGATGTAACCTGGGGATCCACCCAAGACTTTGAATGGCAACTCTCCTTGGGAGACAAAGGCCTGGGCAGGCTTTTGGTGAGGGTTTGCACCGTATCTCAAAGGCAATTGAGAAACGTTTTCCGAGTATTGTTTTCTGAAGAAGTCGGAGATGGCAACATCGTAATCAGCAGTGTGCTCGAAAGCCTTCAAAGCCAATCTATTTCTAGTGTCCTGGGAGATCTCGCCCTTCTTCAACTCGTCCAAAAAGTTGGAGTAGTCTTGAGGGTCAGACAAGATAGTCACTCTAGCGTGGTTCTTGGCAGCAGCTCTCAACAAGGTCACACCACCAATGTCAACTTCTTCAACAGCCTCATCGATGGTGACTGCAACCTTAGAGATGGTCTCCTTGAAAGGGTACAAGTTGCAAACAACAAAGTCAACCTTGTCAATGCCTTGGGCAGCCAAGTCCTTCTCATCGGATTCGATGTTTCTGGCAAGAATACCACCATGGACGGCAGGGTGTAAAGTTTTCACTCTACCTCCCAACATCTCAGGGGCATGTGTGATCTTGGACACATCCTCAACAGGGAAACCTGCCTCGCGGACCATCTTTGCGGTACCACCGGAAGCCAAGATTCTGACATTAGCCTCAGCCAATCCCTTAGCCAAGTCCAACAAGCCGGTCTTGTTGTAAACGGACAAAATCGCCGTTTTCTCGTGAGCCATTCTCGGTAATGTCCTAAGTAATCAATGTAATAGAATTTCGATTTACCCAGAAATCAAGAGAGACGTAAATATTCAAACTTGGTCGGTGTTGAAAGGAATCTATAGTGAGTAGAGGATGATAGGGGGTATCTCGAACATTTTTTCCATGGATCTATCATGGTGCACGGGTGTATTGCGTATCTGCATTAATTGCGAAAGAGTCATTCGCGAATATGAGGTCCACTGACTCTGGTGTAAGGCTACACTGTGGAGGCATCGCGGAGTGGGGTTTGATTGAAAGTTCTGCAGTTCGACATGCATTATGCCGACATAACTTGGCCTAACATAATCCTGACGATGCTACATGGTAAAAACTTACGGACTTGTGCTACAAGATATTCTCTCATTAAGTTCATTACTTCAATACATAAATAAACCTAACAAAGTTTGCAAGACAGAAGCTAAACGCAGACCGCTTACTTTCTGTATCTCCAGAGAGACAAGGTGTTTTGTCTCTTCCAGGTGTGACGACGACCAGAAGTGGTGTTGTTGAACAAGTGACCCTTGTTCATACCTCTGGACTTCTTACCAGCAGAGGTAAGACCTCTAGCCTCTCTGCGCTTGTGCACAGGGTTGACGATCCAGTTGTATCTTGGGTCTCTTCTGATGGCAGCGTGAGATGGGTCCACCAAGATGACCTCAAAGAACTTGAAGGTGGAGTCCTGGTTAACCCAGTAAGAGTTCAAGACTCTCAAGTTACCGAGCTTTCTACCGATCTTCTCCTCAGCCATGACTCTCAAGGACTTTTGAGCCTTCAATTGGTTGACACCGTGGTTGGTTGGCTTACCGTAAGTGGCACCCTTTGGAGCAGGTCTCTTTCTACCACCTCTTCTGACTCTGATTCTGTAGATCACGAAACCTTGCTTAGCCTTGTAACCCAATCTTCTGGCCTTGTCTGGTCTAGAAGGTCTGCTGGCTCTGTGGATGACGTTTCTTTGTCTGTACTCCCAACATCTGACTCTCAACAAGAATCTGGAGACATCAGATTGCTTCTTTCTTTGCAACTCTTGCAAGTATTTGTAGGCACCCATTGTGGTTTACTGGCTAGTGGTGAAGAGATTAAAAATTTTCCAGTGCGTTTTCTTTTCGCACCAGGATGCGGTTTGCGCATATGCAGGCGCCGTGCGGGTGACCTTCTCACGGGACATTAGGGCTTCTCACCTGACGTCCCCTCCTCGGCACGTGCGCGATATCATGAGCGCGCTTTCGGTCCGGGGTTCTACTCCTCGTTTGATTTCTGAGGCGTCGTTCATGTATGACTACCGCGCAAGCTGCGAGAGGGGAAGCTTGGCGCATGGTTGAGGCTGAAGGCCGGTTCAAAATTTGTCGGCTCGACAAAGATTTCTGCATGGAACTGCGGATTCTGTGGAGGTTCATCTGCCAAGTTTGTTTCAAAATCAATTGTTCTCAACGTAGCCCATTGATCGATCAACCTTAATAGAGTCGTTAAGCAACGTGGGAGTTCTGTTGCATGGTTATGGAAGCAGTATTATGCCTCATATGCACCACTACCACACTAATCCTATCGGAATTACCGAAAGGGGACGTTGGTGGGTTTATTTTTTTTTAATGTAGGGACCTCTGGAAATAGATCGAGCCCTAGTACGCCCGCATGCGACCATTATATGGAGGAAATTGCATGGCGGCATTTAAGCGACGAGGCATGGAAAGACATTTCTATTCGCCCCATGTCAGAATGTGCGTTTTCTCGTGACAGTACCGGCCAGGGCCGAGAGTACCGAGAGCGCGATCCGAGGTCGGATCGCAATATAGTCTGTTCTCAAAACCACCACCATGCTTCTAATGGAAACCACGCCACATTCCTGAAGTTCAGAGTCATGGAACTTATAGATAAGAAAGCGACAATAAGACGTACGTACCCAGATGATTGAAAGCTCATATCCGGCTCCAAACCGCCCAGAAATCCCCGATTTGGGGGCAATGAGTGGTAACAATGAATCGGCCTAAATCTAAGTTTAGGAAGCCCGTTTACATGTGCATATCCCATTTCTTGTGGGTCTTGCAGCAATCCTAAATCATCAAATAGTGCAGGTACAAATGCGCCTCGCTTAGCTTTGCCGTTGCCAGAAGCGAACATCCTTAAATTTCATCGGAGAATGTCCTAACCGGGGTATCGCCTTCCTCCGTAGTCTCCAGATTCACGCGATCAGCCAATTGCGCATAGGCGAAGAGCATGCATGAGTCCCACTTAGGTGAATATTGTGCGCAGAAATTTCGAGGCTGCGCATAGGAAAACACAGCATGCTTCTCCCACTGCTGACAAATGTGGACCTCACGGGCAAGTTTATCCGGCATTTGACACTGAGCCTCTCTGCAAACAAAAAGATTAAAAAAAAAAATAACTCAAAATAAGCGTTGGATGCACCTTAGCCTCGTATCAAATAGAGTACACCGGTAGCAACTCCAGGTAATCGAATCTCTCGAGCGCTGCATGAAAACGCACTCTAAACGCTCTAATTGAGATGATTTCTCAAGCGTTTGATACACATTCACCAAATCCGAACCGCACGTAAATCCAACAATTTCCTGAAACCCTTAGCCGACAGATCATGATTCGAGTGGTACTCGGGATACCAACGTAAGAAGCAAGCACAGCATGCTCATGCATGCTGCAAGTGGAGGACTCCAACGGGTCCATGCGGCATTATCAGAAGGGAATGTTCCCCTGCTTCTAGGCCGAGAAATCTGTACCGTTTCCATAACAAGGAGGCGACAGCCACAATGAGACATCTCATGTTCATGCGAGTGCCCACCGCGTACTGGTACATATGCACGTTTAGTTCGTAATTAGGCGAAGTACATTGGTACATCTTAATGCATACCTGTACCGTAACCTCGCTTGTCACAGTAGGGGACGGTGCTGACACTGTTATAAGGGGACCTTTTCCCCAAGCGGTTATCTAAAACAACTCTTCATTAAGTCTTCCTGTCTTTCCCCCTCCACTTTCCTTTATCCAACTTCAACAATACATCTCTTACCAGTGGGGATAGCAGACTGACCAAAGCATCCTCTCATTCTAGGCAGAAGACGCAGAAACCCTTTTACGATACTCTCAATTGAATGAATTCCAGGTTGAGCTCCTTCTGTGGCCAGGTTTACCCTAAAAACAGTGCTGCAGTTTTTGAGTATTCCTCAACGACTCTTCCGAAGTATGTAACTGAGACATACTTCGACACAATGAGTGACAGAAACATCTTGCCCCGTGCAAACCCAATGTGGGACGACTTTGAAGAAAGCCAAAGAGACGGCTGGCAATCCACCACCAACTTCACTGGCTACGACCACCTGCAAGAATTAAAGACTACCGCAGAGTCGTACCAAGTCATGTTTCCTAACCAGAACCACTTGGTTCTAGGCTCGCAGGACTCACTCAACAAGACAAACTACGATTCTAGTCAGGAGAGAATTAATGTCATGGCACCAGCTTACCCTCAAATCAAGGCTGAACATGCTTCTCCTAAGCTAGATGAAATGCTTTACGCTCCGAACCCACTGCTAGCGTCACTGCTCAGCCAGGACTTGGACCATTCCCCAAGCTTGAACAGACAACAAGTCTATCCTCCACCAATGGCCGTGCAGCCAATTAATGAAACCAAACCTGCTGGAGAAGAAGCTCAGGGTGTGGAGTTCAAGAGTCCTCTTTCGGTCGCTCCTAAGCTTTCCCTCCAACGCAATCTCGGCATCTACCCAGATGTCACTACGATGATCAACTCGGATAGCACCGTGAATGCACCAATGGTGGAATCGACTTTCGTGGATCATACCATCTGCAACATTTGCAACAAGAGATTTACCCGTGATATGAACAGACACCAAGGTATCCACCAGGAACACAAGCGGTTCAACTGTGTGTACCCCAAGGACTTTTGCAAGCACAGAACTGGGCTGTTCAACCGTCGCTACGACTTTAAGAAACATCTTTTGAACAAGCATTTTATTTTTGACTCCAAGTCAATTAAGAGAACCCCTTCTTTGAGGGACAAGTCGAAGCACTGGGGCACGTGTACTTGCGGTCGTCGTTTCCAGGGCCAAGCATGGATAGACAACCATGTTCTCACCGACAACGAGGAGGAGAGATGCCCACACTTGAAACAGATAAATAGAGAAGCCCAGAAATGAATTGATGAATTACTAATTGAATGCATCCCGTAGACTATTGCTTGGCCGCATGCTTCTGGAATGAGGAGTTGAGTCTAGATTCACCCCCATGCTCAGTGATGTACCAGGTGCTAATTCAATGATCATGCTTCATTCCCAATTCCACAGCGAGCAGCGGAGCAATAAACGGACCACAGGAAAAAAAAAAAAAAGAAGATCATGTGTCACATGCTGTTTTAAGCACCATACGCAGAGTTGCAGCTAATTCTTGAGCAAATCCAAAAGCTCTTTAGAACCAACAATCCGCACTTGAGCGTCGGAGGTCGATTTAGGTGTTTCAGTAGCCAATTGAACAGCCAAAGCACCAACATCAGAGCCATTGATTGGCTGGCCCACGTGGTATCCCAAACTGGTGCCATGGATGGTCTTAAAAATCGAAGCGGAGATGTCGTTCAAAAACCCTTTAGGCTTCTCTCTTTCTCCAAGTAAAACACCGGGGCGCAAGATGATTGTTCTAGGGAACTTAAGAGCAATCACATCGTCTTCAAGACGGCCCTTGGTCTTGAAGTATAAAAATGGTGACAGGGCCAGTGCACCCATGGAGGAAATGAGCACAAAGGTCTCGACCCCTGCTTCCTTGGCTGCCTTAGCAATCTCAATGTTGATTCCGTAATCGATATCCACAAACTTCTGAGCCGATCCTGCAGCAGCTCTGGTGGTGGCCAATGAAGAGTATATGGTTTGTGGTTTTTCTTGTGCAACCAAGGCACCGTACTTGGAGGAGTCCGCCTCCACAATCAGCTTCACAGCCAGGGAGTTAGTAGCAGGGCTTCTTCTTGTGACGGTCGAAATTGCAGAGTAATAATTGCTCTTTTCGGCATTTGCCAAGATGGCCTTTCCGCAGAGCCCAGTAGAGCCAAAAATAAGACAAGACATGTTGATTGGAGGCGGAGAGAGTGTGGGGGCGATAGATATGGTTTTGCGTGCTTGAGTTTAGTACTGATTACTAGATGCGGTGTGGTATGTGCGCGCTATTAGATAAAACCCCCGGTGCACAGGAATGCTTATTCGGGCCTCGAAATAATGCGAGTTTCAGCATGACCTGAACCCTGAAGAGAGATGTGCGTATCCGAGTTCATAAACATCAGACAATATGTAGGTATGCATACAGTCATGCAAGCCAAACGAACGGAAAGTTCGGAAGCTTGTTGGAAGGCTAAAACATCAAACGCCATCGAATACACATACATTGGCCAATGACCGGCACATACGAGTTTATCAATGTGTGGGCGTGCGGGCTTGCCGTTACGGCGATGGTCCCACACCATGTGGGCCAGGCGAGCATGCACGGAAGACGCGAAGTATAGCGGACATACCCATGCTTCAACGGAGCTAACAATAGGCGACGCTGCCAAAAACACTCATTTTTCTTCCAGTCTAGGAAGTAGTTCACCAGGCTTTTAAAGTTAAGTGTTAATTGAGCTCCTGCACATTTGCCCACCTATCATGCTACGGCATTTTATCCATTAGGGGATCTCGATATGTCACCGACGATACGGCCTAGAATCCTTTCGTCGAAGACGAGGTGCCAGGGAATGTGGTTCTTTGCACATCTTGCAACATTCCAGAACTCATGTATCCCCACCTTTCGAAAAATTCAGCCTCTACTCTAAAATGTAGATGCTCATGTATCGCGTTTCTCCCTTTCCGCCATTAAAGGCGCGAAGGGTGCCCACGCTGATCGATACTGTCGGGGGAGCGAGGATTGCTTCCGCCCCGACCCATGCAGGCCAGATTTGGTCCATTTACTTAGAATACAAGGCTCAACCCCATTGCACTCAATTAACACTGCCTTATGATATTAGTCCTACGTTGTCCCTTGAGAAATGTTTCCGCTGAACTCATATAATAATGATAACTATTTTGATAGTGGGTCCCACGACGACTACGACGACGCCCCGAACCATGAGTACGACCCGGTAGCCCTTTTCTCCAACACCCCATCCCACCTATTGTACGATTACCACCTTCAGGGGCCTATCTCTGCTCCGGCAGTGACTCAGTCTAGTGACGATTACTTTAGTCTCCTGTTCTCTGACAACAATGCTCCTGATCCCAAATACCCGGAGGCAGAAATTGTGGACACCAACCCCAACTCCGTGCAGACCCGCCAGAATACTGAGTCCTACCACCGACTCCACCTACCAGAGAAGGCCAAGCAGAAGCGCCGGACTTACTCGACAAATCGAATCAGAAACCGGTCGAACCTATCACACTCTTTCACCAACGATGGAGCGCAGACGAGTGTTTTTGACGACGACCAGAGCCGACAGCCCAGTGGAAACTCCTATGAGAAGACACAGGCGGGACCAAGCCTGCAAGAGAGCAACAAGCTGCAATTCAAGGAGAACAAACCGGCTTTCCGTCTTGATCTCGATATGTTCAACCCCCCTATTTCTCCACTACATAAGATCAAGAGGGTGCCCAACGCATTCCCAAGTCCCCAGTCGGAGTCTGCACTCTCCAAGACAAATTCCAGAGTGGACAGCTTTGGATCCGATACTCTTCTACAATATGGCCACGATGGCGAGGTCGACCATCTCCGCGAGAATGTGACACCTCTACTTGTACCGCTTCCGGCGGAACATGACTACTTCGGAGACTACAACAATAGTGACCACTCAAATGGCTACAACGAGCCCACTGTGATAGGAGGATTTATAAACGTTTCGGGCCGTGTATTTGAAAATCCAAATGACTTTGGAGTCAAGCCTCTAGAACACGAGAAGTTCCTCTATTACCGTGGGGAAGAATCCAAGATGAACACTCAAAACGAGAAGTCATATGTCCAGTACAATACAGGGAGATCAGGTTCCAACGACAACGATGGTTACAGACCACAAGCAAACCAAAACCCAAATGAGGCATACGCTCAACTACACAGTATGGGCACAGAAATTGTTCACGAGAATCACTACAATCACAACAACAACGAATACGGACAGGATATCCATTACCATCATGAACACCAATTCGATAATCAGCAACACCAGGCCAACTTGAACCAATTCCAGTACAGCCTGTCCCTTCATAATACCCAACACCTTCTCAATCAGGGAACTAATATTCACCAACCCTCCGACATCAAAAACCACAAGAACAACGATTACAATGAACAAAATCAGAATAAGCAGGGTCGCTCTCACAATTACGACAATGACATGGAGTCAGCTTACCAAGAAAAACAATACTCGATCTCTTCTGAAATTAATCAAAAGCATTACGAACCTGATAGAGATAACCAATATAACCAATACCAAAGGATACAATCTGATTACAATCATGAGGATGCACAAGGAGGATGGGAAATGTCATATCAGTTGAGGACGTCCAAAGTACCAGAGGGAGGGGAGAACTCAAGGGCCCTAGACGATGTCAATAATTATTATACCAACGAAGGGCCAATCTCCAACCAGCTCGAAATGACGTCTGAGGAATTGCTTTTGAGCAAAGATGCAAAGAAAAGAAAGGCTGCTAAAGTGACAGTGTGCCCTGTGTGTGGAAAGCATATCACGCGAGATTACTCCAGGCATATCCGAATCCATGATGATGCAGGTAGATTCCAGTGCATTTTTCCACCAGGGTATTGCAAGCATAAGTCAGGCAAATTCAACCGACCTTACGATTACAAGAAGCACTTGCTTAATGTTCATTTTGAATTCGACGACCCAACGATCAAACTAGCGCATACTTTAGCAGGCAAGGTGGATTTCGAAGGAAAGTGTTCGATGTGTCGGCAGAAATTCCTAGGGTCTGATTGGCTCAAGAAGCATATTTTGACTGACAATGAAAGCGAGATGTGTTATGAGTTGCAGCGCATACGGCGTAATTACCAGGAGGAATACGTCCAGGTCAAGGGACTTGACAAGGAACAGAAACACCAACTCTTTTCGTCCATAGATGAGAGGACTCAATAGCGTGCTAATCTAGGACAACAGAACATTCCTCTAAACACCACATACCTTAGGCAGCGCTTTATCTCTGAATTGTGCACGTGCAGTAAGTTGGTATGGTACGGCTCGGCTGCACGCAAGTTGTGCATGAACGCTGCAAGCTCTGCTGATCCGAATCTCGAAATCATACCCGGGCTCATAGGACCAGATGCAAACGACTAAAAGTTCTGATGCAAGTATAAGCGAGAGTCAAGGGTCCTGATAAGAGCGGGGCACTTGGCGAAACGCGCAAACCAATGAAACTTTGAGTCGGTCGTAACTTGGCCGCTGAGCTTTGCAATCTGCTCACAGCGCGGTAATTGATTCCCTACCAACCCGAAATCTGCGACATTATTTGATGTGAGCAATTTCTCCGTATGCTCAGGCTCTTCAATATATTTTGAATGTAGGCCGAGAGCACATTTATTTACCCAGAATCAAGAGCGTGTGTCATCCAAGAGCACTTTTTTTTCCAGCCAGGAGCATTTTTTTCTGACCGAGATTGGGGAACTGGCGCCACAAAGCTCAATGGGAGAGAAGATGGGCCAATAAGGTGATTCTCGCTGTTTTGGCTAGGTTACCGACATAATTAGTGCAATTTGCTCTCCATTGTTCTACGCCCGAAAGTGAAGCTTTCCCGCACAATGGACGATGTTCTTGCTGGAAATCGAGTGTCTCTGCAGTACGAGAACTTAACGCTACTGTTTTGGGACCATTTATTTGCTCACCAGAGATGATACTTCAGTTTGTATATATATCTTCCCTGGGAACGGCTTACCTTATTCATTAGCTTTAATCATCTACTCACTAGTGTGTCCTACTTCCAAATGGCCCAATATTACAGTGAAGAGCAATTGAGAGATGCCGTGATCAACACTATCCGCACCATGAAGGTGGCTCGTCACCATACGGACATGGACATGGACATGGACATGGATATGGGCAGCATGGGCAGTATGGATCACTCCAGCCACAGTCACGGCCACGAATCCATGTCGATGAACATGTTCTTCACCTCTAAATACAAGGATTTGCCCATCCTTTTTAAGAGTCTCTCTGCCTCCAACGGAGGACAAGCTTTTGGTATCTTTATCTTGTTTTTTGCACTTGCCTTTATTACCAAAGGCTTGGAGTTTGCCAAGAACTACTTGGAGCAAAAGGTCTGGAACAATCCCAATTACGTCATTGCTCAAAAGACAACCATCATTGAGCAATGTGAGTGTGACGGTGACGCTCCTAAGGTCTACTCATCCACCGATGAATCCCTACCAACTTCTCAGAAACCTCCTAGATTGATCAATGTTCTTGGAAGAGATATTACCCGCATTGCGCTTTGCTTAATCATCGAAACGTTCAGCTACGCTTTGATGTTGGTGGCCATGAGCTTCAGTTTGCTCTACTTCTTCGCCGTTGTTGCCGGTATGGCCTTGGGACGCTTCTTCTTCGAGCGCGTGGGTGACAAGATCCGTCTTCGTCCGGGCCAAAATAACTATCAGACTCGTGATTAATACTGCATTGATTGCATGTCTTTTGCGGGTTTATTTTGTATATATATATGCATAGCAAGTCTTATTCATATAAACTTTCGACCTTCTTAATAAGCTCGCTGTATTTCGTCTTGTTGAACGAAGAAACTGTGGCCGACTTGAGTCGCTCACTATAGATCAATCTGATAAGGTTCAAAATCTCACTCTTAGTGTATTTTTCAGCGTCCTGCGTGATCTTAGCGTATAGAGTCTGCTCCGTGGATGTGAACAACTCATAGTATCTTGAAGAGAGACTCAAATCAACTTTATCTTCTTTTCTCAACACACTGCGGAGCATTTGCTGCGATGTGAAGATGTTCAACATGATCTTCTTGATACCGTTTCTGTTGATGACCGAAACAAGCTCGCTTCCCTTTATGAAGGCACGGTTGATGAAGTGTGTGACTCCAGCAAGGATTGAGTCACGTTGTGCAATGCTCAAGGTATCGTTTACCTTAGTGCCAATAAAGTAGATCTCCCGATTGTACAGGCTAATGAAAGCGTCCGAGTCGGCCGGCTCGGTACTCAACACGAAATTTTCTCTAAACGATTGCCCAATGTGGTATAAAGTCTTGAGTCTCAAGTCGTACCGCAATGCAATCAATGCATTGTCTCTGATGCCCTCGAAGGTGTTCACGATGCTGTCGAATTGCTTAATCTTTTCCAGATTTAAGGTCAAGTAGATGTTTTGAGACCTTTCGGCACCCACAAGCAAACCTCTTCCATTCTCCAATAAAGAGTATTCATGTTTCAAGTTGTTCACATCTAAATTCTTACCTGAAATAGAAGATTCAGTGTAATTAGACTCCTTTCGCATAGTTGGTAACCATGAAAGAACCCACGATGCAGTCAACAACAAAGAACACACATGGAAGAACCATTCATCGTCCAATAGATCTTCTTTGGTGACATCGAATGTATTCTGAGTACTTTCTCTCTGGAAGAACATGAGATCAATCTCTTTCTTTGTGACATCACTTATATCTTCATGGTGAGCGAGTTTCAGTATCAACTGCCCGGAAACTTCCACAAGCGAAGGAACTCTCATCCACTGGTGGATTTTCAGCTGCCGTTTCGTAGATTGGTCTGGAAGCACAATACTCATCTCGGTGATATCCTCGAAAGCTCCGTTGGTGAGTAAATCTTGGTAGTAATCTTGGTAAGAGTTTGCAAACTCTTGCAAAGTATCAATGACCAAAGTGCTGATATCATGACGATAGGTGAACGAAGTGTTCATCGTGTGGCACAAATTGGCGAACATTGACCGAAACTCCACTGCATTCGCATATATCTTGGTTCCGCTAGGCACTTTCAAATGCTTCATAGATGTCAAGTCGTCACATTCAGGCATCTCAACCGTTGTCTGGTTAAACCTTGCCACCTTATTGTTGGAGTCATTGTTAAGTTTGATGCCATTATTGTTGGAGATGCAGTCTTGGAATGCATGATCCACCTGATCCTTCAACCGAACAAGAAATGAGTTACGCATAACGTCAAGGAAAAACGTAGAGGCCATAGGGTTAGAACATTTTTCCAGGTCCACTGTAAAGAAAATTTTGTTGACTCCAGAAACCAAAATAAGAAAGTACTCCAAGAATATTCTCATGTTGAAAATATTCTTAGGAACAAGAACCTCATTCATCGAGTTGAGACCCTCATTAGTGATATATATCGAATCATCAGTATTTCCTTGCCGTTCATAAGCTTTTTCGGAACTTAGACTAAATCCAGGGAACATCTCGTCCAAAACAGCCTTCATTCCCTCAGATGACTTGTCGGAGCTGGAATAAGTCATATCATCAAATTGAAAGATCTGTTTCTTGGTCAAAACTTGATGGATTCGGTTGGAGTTGGATTCAGGTTTGACCGAAAGAATACCTTCACTTGTCTCGTCGATATAGCTTATGATAAGCATGTCAACTTCTTGTTTCAAAGTACTCCACACTGTGTCGAAGTTGTAAGTTGCAAGTGGAAGTTCGACAACCAGGTCTCTCTTGCGAACAACTGATATTTCATTGCTGGCTTTGATCTTCTCAATGATCGCACATGTAATCCTGTGCCTTTGCAAGACTGCCAAAGTCTTCAAGAAAAATGCACCCCCAAAATCTTGTAGAACAGGAACACATTGATCATTGAGGCTGTGGCCACTTAATCTGTCCTGGGAGCTGTTGCCGTCCAAAGCCTTAACTTTCATTAAGCGAGCAATTCGGTGAAGGTTTCTCAGTTTGGACTCTTCGGTAGTGAAAGCTATCATGCTATTGAATTCCAGCTGCAAGGTAATAAGCAAAATCTCAATAATGGCATCCAACTTGTTCAACTTCGATGCAGTGAAGAGAAGCATATAGATATAATGGTAAGATTCGGATTCAGAGCTCAGCGCAGATTCGAGAAGAATCGAATAGTCCACTCTTTGAGTCGTCAGTTTGGAGTAGTGCTTGTGTAACTTCGGTAGCTGCTTTTCAAGAAACTGCTGGCCATTTTCTGTCAAGACCTGGGAGATCTCATCGATATCCAAGTTTGCCGAGTTGTAAATGTACAGTTCGAGAGTGGTCAGCTGGTTTCTAAGGGTTTTGAGTGACAACATTTGAGGACTGTTGGAGCTTAGAATGTCGGACCATGACTCTTTGATCGAGGCACTGTTTTTCAAGTAGATCTCGTTCTTGAGCTCCTCCACGATCATATCGTACAAGTTATTCGATTGGGTCTCAAGGTAGTTTTGCGTAGCACCCATAGCCGAGAGCGACCACAAGTTATATTTGAGAGCCAACTTATGTCCATCAGCAATCACATTATAAACTTCGTGGATCTTTTTCTCGCCCACAAGTTTATCGATTTGAGACGGAATTTCGTGCAAGTACTCCATAGCATCAAGAATCTCTATCATTTCTGAGTACTTGGCCGAGCTCAGGTCCATATCCTTCAAAAATGTGGATCTATCCTTCATGTCCTTAGTGCTGACTTCAATAAGCTCCTTGATTTCGTTGGACTCCGCTTGGGAGTCCTGGGCTATACTCAAAAGCTGGTGGTACAGACCGATACTGTTATTGAAGATTTCATGGTTCTCCACAACGGCCCGTCGTAAGGATTCACCAGTCGTGGCACACAATTCATCGAATTCACTCTTCCGGTGGGCAAGGCCAACCGAAGTATCGTCCAAAAACGAGATGGCAAATTCGATAGGGCTCTGTTCGCCCTGCACTAGCTGGGGCCAGTCGTACCGAATATCCTTGTATACTGATCTGAGGTCGGCGATCGATTGCAAGCTCTTTTGTTTCTCGATGTCGGAAACCGACCCATTAAACGCCATGCTCACGGCACGATGTCTATTTCCCACCATCTTCGGTCTTTTCTGGGCTCGACAGTTTGGGTGCTATTCAGGATATGATTGTTGATCTGCCTACTTGGAGGTATCTTGCATGAGGGTTCTCGAAAAGCGTGAGGTACGGGTGGAGCACTGCGGCAGGGTCCACCTGCTCTAAGCCATACTAGGAGTAAAATGGTATTTTCCTGAACTATATTTTTTAATTCATAAAATTTCTAATTCACTAGATAGCAAACCATGTAAAATTTCGCTGTTTGGCCAACCTTGACGGTCGGTGGTGACACCTTAGGCAGGAGGACTATATACCAGACCAAGTAGTAGGACCGCGTCTTTTGCAGACTAACATCACAACGGTGCCATCTATTAATGCTATAAACAACTGATAATGGAAATCATCGAGCTTCTGAGTGAGCCATCCGATATTCCCATCCCCAAATCGCTGCCTAAAAAGGGAAATGATATCATCGAGTATGTATTCACACCCCGTCACTTCGTGTTGTGTACTAACACTTCAGATTGACAGATGAAGCCGATCTTTCTAGCCAGGTGCAGACTGAAGGCATAAACAAAGATGGTGTAGGCAACACAGCAAAACAAGATTTTTGTCAAACGAGTTGTTCTCTGCCGAGTAACGTCTCCACTAATGATGTGATCATATATGACACGCAAGACACGTCTACAAATGTGGTTCGTAATCCAAAGAAGAGTATATTGGACTTGGAAAACTGGATCAGCAGTTCGGAAGATGATTCTTTCGTAAAGAATAACCTACGAGGAAAGGATGATAGTCTACCTGTACAACCACATAGACGAGACAGTTTATTGAAGAAAGTCTTACTATCTTCTCCTATATCTGAAAGTGTTTCGCAATCTCAAGTCGAATCACAGAGAAGACCTTTGGATCAGCCTCCCACCAGGGGAAAGAATTTATTGTTTAACTTTGAAGAAAAGGCGTCCGAATCGTCTATAGAGGAGTCAAGTGACTCTATTAGAATAAAACCCAAAGGGAAAAAGAGAACCATAGAATCTCTGGACCCCATAGAGAGTTCCGATGCTGAATTTTCGTCACCGACGAAAAAAGCTCCAACTAAGAAGCCAGTGCAGTCAAAAGCAGCAATAAACAAAGAATGGCGTGATGCTAATAAGACCATTCGGCGAAAGAATGATCTTCTTAAGGAAATGGTCATTGAGATTTCGCTTTGCATAAAGGAAAAGATCCAAACAAGCTACTTCTCTGAGGTTTTTGAGCTACCTCAAGTTCGAACCTCCTACTTGGATGTTCCTATGATATCGTGGAAGAGACGGGTCAAAGCCAGGTACAACAAAGAAGAAGACATTTTTGTGCCTTGTGAATTAACGGAAATATGTGAAAAACCTTTGATGCTTTTCTACGATCCTGCAGACCTCGTGCTGAAGCTAAAAGATGGCAGCATTCAAGATGATATAGAGATCACACGCAGAAAAGCGTTTGCAGAAGACCCGCTGATCGAGAACTATGTCGTCATCCTTGTTTCAGGCTTCAAGGACTACTTGCGGAAGTTACAGGCTCTTGAAGACAAGCAGTATCGTCAAAAACTACTTCTGCAGCTCAATGAAACGCAGAAAAGGTTAAAGCCAACGGAAGGCCCCGATGTCACTGCCAACGAGGCTTCGCAGCTTATTACTGAGGCGGAGGTCAACTTGGGAATCAATATATTCTTGACAAAGAGCATTGAAGAAACAATCGATTGGCTTCACTCCTTCACTCATACAATAGGATCCAGTCTTTACGACAAATTCGAACGGAATTCGGGCCACACAAACTTTGGAAATGTCCGGCTGGGATCCGACCGCAAGACCACGTTTTTGGAGATGGTAAAAAAATTCAACTTGATGACCGCTCCAAAGGCGCAATACTTGTACCAATACTACGGGTCAATATCTAGTCTCTACGATCGGTACAAAAATCATGAGAACCTAGGCACGGTCAACGGGAAGTCGATTATTCCGCCCTCGGTGAACACAAGCATGATGAGGGTTTTAACAGCAGAGGACTGTGATATGGTAATAACGGAATAAATGGATTAATATACACGGAATAATATCTATCTGTAGCTCATCAACTATGCAAAAGCAGTTTTGGCGGAATCAAGAATATCTTCAGAAAGCTGTTCACGTACAGCTTCCAAAGAATTGATCTTTGCGCTGATTTTCTGAGTCTCCCCCTCAGTGAAGTCGTACTTCAGGTCCCGGAGATTGAGAATCAAACTGAGGGCCTTATCAGTAATGGTGGTATTTCCATCAGCCGAGAGAGCATTAATCAAGTAGTTGGTAAGATTTGATTCACGGAACTTGGTAGTCTTAGACAGGTCCAAGCCAGTAGACAAGAGTGCACTAACAAGGGAGAGTTGTCTAAGCTCAAGCTTGGTATCGCTTCCTTGAGCAGATAAGTCTATGCAGTTCAAACCTCCGTTCTTCACAAACAGCTGGGTACCATCTTCAAAGTTCCTAATAAGACTTGCCAATGCAAAAATGCTCTTATGGCGCAACTCTTTAGGCGTATCGTTGCTGGAAGCGAGGCTGATGAGTTTGGTAAGACCATTGTCGTAGCTCAAAAAGGCTTCCTGACTAGGAGGGTTATTCTGAGTAGCCGTGGCGATTATGGAGGTAGCCAATACCTGGATCTCCT
The DNA here is from genome assembly GCA_002374735.1 of Metschnikowia sp. 13-106.1. NCBI lineage: Eukaryota > Fungi > Ascomycota > Pichiomycetes > Serinales > Metschnikowiaceae > Metschnikowia > Metschnikowia sp. 13-106.1. The sequence continues at coordinate 72,741 of NLAL01000026.1, forward strand.
CATTGGAAGATGATAAGAGGTCGATGATGTCGGGCCAAAGCTTCAAGTTCTGGATATTATTGGCATTGTCCAAGTTTTCGATGAGCATTTCGAAATTCTCCAAGGCCCCCAACTTGTGTTCATCTTCGGCGTCCTTATTCTTCACCACATAAATGGCTTGTCTCATTAAGGTGGGCTCATCTGGACCGCTTCCTCCGAATAACTGCTTGAGTATCTCGGGATCGGGAGCCCCAATCCTTTCCATAGCTTCTTTATCGCCTGTCTGTTGGGCAATAGACCATTGTAATAACTTTTCCATCTTGCTTGCGTTATGAGTCTAAAGAAGTGTAGTGCTATATACTAACCAAAAAGTAGTGGTGATGGTGCTTGTATACAGAACGTTCTAGAAAGTTCGGGAAGAGGTTGCAATCTCACTGGCCACACCAGCCACTTTAGGCAAAATCTCAAGCATTACAGTTGCTCAATTCCTTGTAATTAGTCGGAAACCGAATTTGATCTATGTTTGACACCTTTTGGCACTGTAGACTTCCCACCTGCAACCCATAACCCATATGGCTTGACATTTCAACGTGCGCGAATATGCGTTCTCATTAAGCGCATACACGGCCTTCCACTTCGCCGGTGCTCAAGTCCGGGAACTCGGTTGCGATATGCACAATAGCTCAAAAAAGTCAATTTGGTCAGAAATATTTTCGTTATTACAAGAAACATTGCCCTAAATGAAAATTATCCCATAATTGACCTTTTTCCGGCGAAATTTACGGTCTGTTTAGGCCATTGTGGATCATCCGGATGGATGAACGCCGAGGCGAGAGGATCTCACCTTCAGGTTATATAAACTCCGAGAGTTGCGCTACACCGTCGCATATTTTAGAATTTTGTTTAACACATTCCTCAAGACACAATTGAAAAAACCACTCAGAATGTCTTTATCTAGCAAATTATCAGTGAAGGATTTGGACCTCGCCAACAAGAGAGTCTTTATCAGAGTCGACTTCAATGTTCCTCTTGATGGTACTACTATCACCAACAACCAGAGAATCGTTGCTGCTTTGCCAACCATCAAGTATGTGTTGGAGCAAAAGCCTAAGGCCGTGATCTTGGCTTCTCACTTGGGAAGACCAAATGGTGAGAAGGTTGAGAAGTACTCTTTGGCCCCAGTTGCCAAGGAATTGGAGTCCTTGTTGCCAAAGGAGAAGATCACTTTCTTAAACGACTGTGTTGGTTCTGAAGTCGAGAAGGCCGTTGACGGTGCTTCTGCTGGTGAGGTCTTCTTGTTGGAGAACTTGCGTTTCCACATTGAGGAGGAGGGATCCAAGAAGGTCGATGGCCAAAAGGTCAAGGCCTCTAAAGAGGATGTTGAGAAGTTCAGAAAGGGATTGACCGCTTTGGCTGACGTCTACGTTAACGATGCTTTCGGAACTGCCCACAGAGCCCACTCCTCCATGGTCGGTCTTGACTTGCCTCAAAAGGCTGCCGGTTTCTTGATGGCCAAGGAATTAGAGTACTTCGCCAAGGCTTTGGAGAACCCAGCCAGACCTTTCTTGGCTATCTTGGGAGGTGCTAAGGTTTCCGACAAGATCCAATTGATCGACAATTTGTTGGACAAGGTTGACTTGTTGATCATTGGTGGTGGTATGTCTTTCACCTTCAAGAAGGTCTTGGACAACATGCCAATCGGTACCTCTCTTTTCGACGAGGCTGGTGCCAAGAACGTCGAAGCTTTGGTCGCCAAGGCCAAGAAGAACAACGTTGAGATTGTCTTGCCAGTTGACTTCGTCACTGCTGACGACTTCAACAAGGATGCTAACACCAGTACCGCTACTCAAGAAGAAGGTATCCCAGAGGGTTGGATGGGTCTTGATGCCGGTCCAAAGTCCAGAAAGCTCTTCTCCGAGGCTGTTGCCAAGGCTAAGACCATCGTCTGGAACGGTCCTCCAGGTGTGTTTGAGTTCGACAAGTTCGCTACTGGTACCAAGTCATTGTTGGACGACGCTGTCAAATCCGCTGAGGCCGGTAATACCGTGATCATCGGTGGTGGTGACACTGCTACTGTTGCTAAGAAGTACGGTGTTGTTGACAAATTGTCCCACGTTTCTACTGGAGGCGGTGCCTCTTTGGAGTTGTTGGAAGGTAAGGAATTGCCGGGTGTCGTCGCTATCTCCAACAAGAACTAAACTTATATACGAGAAGAACTAAATTAGTTTACAGCAAGAAATATACTTGCAGAATTTCACTTGGATCTCGCAGAATACAAACTCTAAATGAATATGCGCTTATAACTTCGATTTTCCACTCATAATTTGAGCCCACGCCTCCTCGGTCAACTCCTCGTAGCTGCCCTTATTTAGCCAGTAAATAAGTTCCTTGCCATCTTCACCCTTAGGCAATTTTTGGTTCTTAAACTGATTCTTGGGCACCTTGTGGTTGTGTGAAGCCTGGATATAATGAGAACCGATCTTGATGAACTGAGGAATGGCATACTTGGGCAAACTTTCCTTTACGTGGGCATAAATCTTAGCCAAAGCTTCTGCATCACTTAGTTCATCTTTTGTTTCAATGACGGCGAAACCAGCTCTTCCCTCGTGGTTGGGAACCCGCACACCAACAACAACGGATTGCTTGATGGCTCCAGAGCCCATGATTTCGTTTTCAACTTCCGTAGCAGAAACATTTTCGGATCTCCACCGGAAGGTGTCACCAAGTCTGTCAACAAAGAAGTACAAACCATCTTCGTCCATCCTCAACAAATCACCAGATCTAAACCAGGCATCACCCTTCTTGAAAACGTCCCTAATGATCTTGGAATTGGTAGCTTTCAGATTACCATAGTAACCCTGGAAAGATCCTTCGATGTTATTTGCATTCAAGATCTTCATCAACAATTCACCTGGCTCATTAGCATTGGCACGAACACAAAAGCCGGTGTTAGGGTCTCTATAGAGCTCATTTTCATCATCTGGTTCCATTTTGACAATAGCTTGGGTAGTGTCCAAGATACTGCTGATCAAAGTACCATACTTCCTGCATGCTCCGACACCAAAATCACCATATTGAAGACTGGTAGTGGCAATTGGAGATTCAGTGGAAGCATAGAACTCACCTACACCTTGGATGTTGAAACGAGTCTTGAAATCCTTCCAAATGTCACGACGCAAGCCGTTACCATATGCGATTTTGACATGGTGATTCAATTGATCTGGGTGATACTTGGCATTCAACAAGTAACGACACACCTCACCAACGTATTGAATGTGGGTCGCATTGACAAGTTTGGCCTGTGTCCAGAATGTAGAGGCAGAGAACTTTTGGCAAACGCTCACAGTGCCTCCACTACCGAGAGCAGGACACACACCCAACATGGCAGCAGTCGAATGGTACATGGGCATTGCAGTCAAAATGTTGGAGTTTTTGGTGATTTTCATGACACTTCCGAAAAAAGCCCAGGCCATGAAAGACTTTTTCCAGGACATGATTGCAGATTTTGGTAAGCCAGTGGTACCCGACGTATAGATCAAAGCACAACATGAAGAGTCCTTGTCCTCAGGACGACGGGTTTCATCAGGTGCTCTGTATCTAGGTCTGGTCTTATCACCCAAGACTCTAAGAAGTTCCGGCTCATTGATGTAATGCACAGGAACATCAGGAAGTTCTTTGTGCAATAAATCCTCTGACTCCTTCATTGGACCAGCACAGTCTGGGTCGACGAAAACCTGAGAGGCACCAGCAATCTTGATACAGTGCACCATTGGGTTGCCCTTGGTGTTGTAATTCAAAAAGGCAGGCAAAGCACCAATGTTCCACAAGGCAAACCATAAGATAATGAACAATGGCTTGTTCATGCAATCAACTGCAATTGTGTCTTTGGAAGTGATCCCATAATCATTCTTCAAGATGTGCGAGAGCCTCAAGATCATATCATATAACTCGGCATAGGTGTAGGTCTCAACCTTGAATTGGTCATCGTATATAGGGTAGCCTTCGGAATCCTTCTTCAAGGTCTGCACCAGTACCGGGCGGGGGAAAGCAATTGCAGTGTTGTTTGGGTGCCTTGACACGGAGTTCTCAAAAATGTACCAGAAACTGACTCTGCTTCTCAACATACGATAGGCGTGAGGCACGGACTTGGCAACAACTTTCCGAATCAAATTGAGATCCTCTGAAAGATGATATTTTGCATCGAGCAATTGAGAGCCAACCACAGCGGCGACGGCTAATTCAAGTCCAGACATGGCGCAAGAAAATTGATTGATTAGGTTGTGTGTATAAGAAGTCTAATGATAACAATAGTCTGAGGGACTGCTCAAAAAAAAGTGGTGCTGGGCAGGTTCAAAATCGAGGTACTTTCAGGAACGGGAAAACCATGCGGCTTTATAAAGTGAGCACGCACATGTCAGATTAAAAGCACGTTCAATTGCGCGGAGAGATATCTTTAAGAGAAAAAACTTAGATGCACAACGAGTTATAGAGAAACATGCGGCCAGCCAGTTGAGAAACAAAAGAACATTTGGGTACGGAAAGTCAAATGAAAACCTATTTATCCTCGCCAGTCAATTAAAGCAGCACAGGCCTTTTTTTCTGTCTAAAATTCAATGCCTCAAACTCCATAGTTCTCCTGCACACCAGTGTCTTGAGAAAAGGCACGGTCCATACGCGAAGCTGGGTCAAGTATCCGAGGTCTGCACATGACACATGTTGGTTCCCCTCTGGAAGAGAGCATGCGCGTGTGACCAGAGCACTGCCCAACATTACTCGCAATTATACTCCAGCCAAGACCCGGGCGCTCCCACATGACCCAAGCCTGGTTCCGCGTTGGTCTGCTTCATGTACTTTGTCCAAGACTTGACGTCAGAAAATCTCTCGCCAAGCAAAAGCACAGCCTTCAGGGCTTTCTCTCTGACTTGCGGGGCCTGATCCGTCCATAGGCCCTTGAAAATAAGCTCATAGATGGGAGACTCGCTGGCGGATAAATCTTCATATTCTATGCAACAGAAGATATGGGGGCGTAGCAAATCGATGAAGAGCTCGTAGAAAAACGCCTTTAAACTATCACGTTGTGCCGAAGCCACTGCTTGGCTCAATAATGCAATCAATTCACGGTGCTGGCCGCACTGGGTTCTGCTAGCGCATGCGTGGAAAATCGCACTCAATTTATAAATACTTTGGGCCCTCACACTTTTGTTGATCGCCGGCGAACCTAAGTATAAATTGCAAAGTAACCGGAAAATCGCCGCATCAGGTAAAATTACCGTGCGCTCTGTATCTTGCAAGATACTGGTTGCCAAACCCGTGTAATTCCGTTCGTAGCTGTCGTTTATGAAATCGGTGACGTTTGAGTGGCTGACTTCCGGGACTGCATCCGAATAATCTCTGTTACCACTTCCCGGCCTTACATCAGCGGGTTTCGCAGCCGGCGGAACCAATGTGCACCACTTCGAATTCCAGTGCTCCCAGGCAAAACATGCCGCAAGATCAACGAGAGAAAGTTGGAGAAGTGGCTGGGTGATGGTGCTGCTGTATATAGTAAGCGAGTCGATCAAGTAGGTCATGAGCTCGCAGAATTCCTCCCGGAAATGGCAAATGTTTGAATATGGTTCTTTGAATGACGACATGCTAATAAGCCTGAAGAAGGCAATAGAGCCACTTGCAATACAAGGTTCGTTGATTTGCGCTTGGATCTCGTGGATGGTTTTTTTCAAGACTGCATCAGATAAAAGGACAGCTGCTGGCATTGGCATATGCATCCGGAGCAAATCTGAGAGCTTGACCTTTCCAGTGCTTTCTGGTACATTGGTAATCTGGGCTTGCATTATGATAAGCTCTTGCATGGTATACCTGATGCGCTCCTTATTGTTCAAGATAAGATTGTGAAGTTCTAGTACTGGAACCGGGTCATCCGTAGCATCATTGTTTCTGTCAGTGTTTTGAGGAGTATTGCCTGCATTGGGAGCCTCTGACTTTTTGGATCTGAGCCGATCCAAGTAGCTTTTGGTCAGACGTTGGGGTCTGAGTTTGTGAATGTTGGGGGTACGGACCAATTCGCTATGACCAACACTGGTTACAGAGATTTCAAACCTCTCAACGTCAGCAGAAGCTTCACAAGCTTTCTCCAAGTCTTCCGGAACTGGAGTGTCTGAGCTCATAAACTCTTTTAAGAGTGCCAAGATAGAGCCAACGAGAATCCCTGTGAAGAGAATAATAAGGTATATGTATATTGCATTTGCAAGGGTATTAGTTTCATCTAGGATCATCCTAAACGCTTAACACCAGACTTTATGAGTAGCTATTCAGAATAAAATGTTTGCAACAGAGTGTCCTACGCGTATAGCTCTGAGTGGGTGCAAAAGGTATTGCGTATGTGCTCGCAACCAAACGATAAACGAGTCGCGCGGGGTGTACGGATGAGTGTTCAGACAAGGCATAGTGGGGCGATTATTCATCACCGTGCACGTGACGCATCCAATTATATGCCGCTACTTTCCACGCTTCCTTCGTATATCAACTAAATGTTTCGGCTCCCTATATTAAACTTGCCGAAACTCTCTCCCGTCTTGCTTAGAACAAGCCATAATACTCGACCATTGCAACAGATCAAGCCCATCAGAAACTTCTGGAATAAGCTGTCTTCATGGTCCATTGCAACCCGAAGCCTAGCCTCTGCCAAGTCCTACGCGACTAGTGCCGTTCAGCAGGGCACCAAAAAAGCATACCCTGTTATTTCGAGCAAAATTGCCGGTTACTGGCTCGTTTCCACTTCAGGGCTTATCTTCGGTATTGTTGTCATTGGAGGTCTTACCCGTTTGACTGAGTCTGGCTTGTCCATTACTGAATGGAAACCAGTCACAGGCACCATTCCCCCTCTCAATGAGGCAGAATGGGAAGAGGAATTCAGAAAGTACAAGGAGTCTCCTGAATTTAAACAGCTTAACTCTCACATCACCATGGAGGAATTCAAGTTCATCTTTAGTATGGAATGGGGCCATCGTCTTCTTGGACGTGCGATCGGTATGTTCTTTATTTTGCCTGCACTTTATTTCTGGAAGTCTGGTAAGTTCAGCCGCCAAGCAACCAAGGCTGTTATTGGCCTCACAGGTCTTTTGGGATTACAGGGTGCTATTGGCTGGTGGATGGTGAAGTCAGGCTTGGATGAAGAGCAACTCCATGAAAGAAAGTCTAAGCCCACTGTTTCCCAATATAGATTGACCACCCACTTGGGTGCTGCATTCCTTATGTATTTGGGTGTTTTATGGACTGCCATGGAGATTTTCAATGAGAATGCTTTGGTGAAGAGCATGAAAACAGATCCCAAGAAGGTGTCTGAAGCATTGGCCAAGCTCAACAGCCCTGCTTTAAACAAAACAAGAACAATTGCCCTTGGACTTCTAGTGTTGACTTTTATGACTGCAATGAGTGGTGGAATGGTGGCTGGCTTGGATGCCGGCTTGATTTACAATACCTTCCCACATATGGGAGAGGACTATCTTCCCTCTAAGGGCGAGCTCATGTCTCCTGTATTTGCCAGAAAAGATGATCTCTCTGACTTGTGGTGGAGAAACTTGCTTGAGAACCCAACAACCGTTCAGTTGGTGCACAGAATCTTAGCCACAACCACTTTCTTTGCCATCTTGGGTGGTCACTTGTTTGGCCTGAGAAACAAGGCTATTGTGCCAGCTCGTGCTAATAGGAGTTTGCACATAATGATGGGGTTGGTAACTTTACAAGCTACATTGGGTGTCACAACTCTTATCTACCTCGTTCCAATTCCATTGGCATCTGCCCATCAAGCTGGAGCTGTTGCTCTTCTCACGGGATGCTTAGCTTTTGCTGCTAACGTGAGAAGACCAAGACCTCAGACGGTTCAGTACATCAGCAGTGTCATGAAACAGCAATTGACCAAAGCCCACTGAGCCTCCCTGTATATATTATGTCCCTGTATTTAGCTTCAAAAAGAAAAGTAAATAGATAAAATAATAAAAATCATCTTGATGGTATTCTGACTGGACTACCAAATTCGCTTGCTCGACATCTCATAACGATGGACTTTCTCGAGAGTATCTGGGTTCCCGTTTTTGCCTGAAACTCCCGTCAGGTTTCTTTTCTTCAAGAACTGGGTGTTGCGGAGCTCTTCAACCGTAGGTGGAATGATTTCTCCAAAATCGTACATGTGGTGCCTTGTACTGGGGTTAATTGATGAGGCTTCAGTATTGGGGACCCCAGGAAAGAATGAGGTGTCAAGATCAGCTTGAGCACTCAGAATGGGAGAGATTTCGTGGTTTGGACTTTCACATACAAGGCCCAAATTGCCAATATTTAAGGGCCCGGATTCATCAAGTGAATATCCCAGAGAAACCGATGAGTTGGGATGACGCATAGCTAAGGGCTCAGCTTTCTCCGGACTATACTCAGAATCCACTGCTATCTGGGGAACAATTTCACTGGCATGATATACACCTTCACTTTTCAATTTGGCTTGGTAGCTCTCATGCGTATGCTTGATAACTCGAGCCCACTTTAATAACCATAAACTCAAGAGGAGCTTGGTGACAAGCAAAGCCACGAACGACAAAGAAAGTAGCAAAATCACGCCTACGATGTTAGTCACACTTAGGGAGTCCGGGATGAACACTGAGTATATGTTACTCAGGCACAATCTCAAAAAGCAGATGGTAAGCGAGATAATCGGGAGACCTATGCGCCTAGTCATGATGACGTAGTCAGGAATCTCATGCAGGGTATATGTTTTCGAGCTCAGCGAGAATATCTCCATAAAGTCACAGCTCAAGACATATAAGAAGTTATTGTAGACTCTTGGCCTGATGCGATTAAATTTGATCACATAACAATGCTTGAGCCAGTCGACCAAAATCTCGCTCCCGAGAACCACCACCGAGGGCCCAAATATAGCACCAAGCCATTTGTTCCAGGATCTCCAGCTATCAGGAATAAGGCCAAGTTCCGTACTGCTCAACTGAGACAAGTTTCTCAAAGCAATCACCACCAACATAATGGACAATTGAAACCTTTCCGTGAGATCAGACATGGATAGTTGGAATAAACCCTCTCTTTCAAACTTCTTGAACACCGACCCTTTGAGCTCAGCAAATTGATTTGAGAGAAGTAACGCCAAAAGTGCATTCGAGTAAGAGTTTGCAGCCACATGTAAGGACACAGATTGGTATATGAGCACGTATGAATGAAGAGCAAAAAATGCAAAGGTGAAAAAGGCAAAGAGGGCCAATTTCATGTAATTTTTGATGCATAAACTATCGAGCGGGATCCCTAACAACACTGTGAATATCTGTTGCGATGTACTGGAAAGAAGTTTATCGGCAACTTCCAACACTCCAAACATAACGTACAACTTGATATGAGCCTGGCCACGGATGTCATGGTAGAGTCTGGAAATTTCCAAGATCGGAGACGATAATAAAATCATGGTCACGACTATGAGAACCAAAGTCATTAGATCTCGTTTGATGAAGTGAAGTTTGCGAGTTATGATCGAAAAGTCATTGAATGAAGACCTTGCGTAGTCAGCTATGGCTGAGCTAACCACTACACTGATTTTGAGGGGAACAAGGGTAAAAAATGAGAGAAATGAGTTCAAGCACACTAGAAGTCCAAATACCATGAATTTCTCCAAATTGAGAGGCACTTTTATCATATCCAGGAGCTGTTCGAAAGCATTCTTCATGGATTCTTCATCTGCTGCAGAATTGGCTTTCGTAGAGTTTTTCCCAGGGAGATTGAGCTCAAGAAGTAAAAGTCGATATAGCGACAAAATGCGTTTCTTTGGCTTTGCGGTGTCGAAGTTGGTCTCAGAGCCGTTGTGGATCAAATTGAGGAGCATGGTGGTTGTAGACGATCGGAGCCGATTGCTATAATTAGAGGTCACAGGCAGTAGTCTACTGCTAGCAGAGCCGCTGCGGGAAGAAGACCTACTCCGGGCGGAGAGGCCAAATTTGGGGTCCTCTCGGTTTGTCATTGGGTACGATAATATGAGAAGGATGGTGGTGATACTTGTATACCACGTCATGTGCGAACATATGTGGCTTTTCTATTGATACCATTAATGCCCAAACACTGAAATACGTAGGTAAAAAATCGATTTAATATAAATCCAATTTCACCCAACTGTAAACTGACCCAACCACTTTGGACTTTTGTCCACCAAACCACAACGAAGATCCGCTGTATGCAGGCCCGATCGGATATCATCACTCGGCACACGATAAGACTGTAACCAGTCAATGAAACACCGGCCACCAGTCCAAACCCCACCAACCAATGAACCATCGCCGATATCAAAATGAATATCCTCACCATCGACAGATTCATAGAAGAAATCAAGGACTTACCCCAAGTGGAACTCTTGTCTCCTGCAGAAGCCTCCAAGTTACAGCTTAAGGTGGCTGTCCTTGTATTGGACTATTGTGTGGACATACCTTTGCTCAAATTCTTGAGCAGATTCTTCACCCCACAGTCCTATGATGAAGTGATCGAAGAAAGAAATATTGAACACCAGTGTGGTTATTTGCTTTGTAGCACGTCGCCAGAAGTGGCCGTTCGGAGAACCTCCAGCTTAAATGGCTCGTCAGCAGTTTCCACCAAGTTCCAGATCTACAACAGGAAGCCATCCCTTATTCTTCCAAATACTTACTCCTCGCAGTACTGCTGCAAGGACCACTACCAAGCTTCGATGTTCTACAGAAACCAGCTCTCTCTGGAAGCCTTGTTTTCCCGAAAGAACATTTTGCTTGTCCCTCCTTTTGCCGAAATGCCGGGAACATGGTACGAAAACAATATTACGTGCCTCGAGGAGGTGCTAGCTAAACACAGAGAATTGAGACAGGAAGGTGTGAGTCTTAGCGATGTTATTGCTATGATGAACGGGCTATCTGTAGCCGATGCAGAAAAAGATACTACGGGCTTGGTCAAGCTTCTTGAGGACTTTGAAATTGTGGAAAAAGAAGGTGGGCTTGATGGAGATAGCGATTCTGAAAACGAGCTTGACAAAGACGCATCTTCCCGTGCGGTGGAGGGATATTCTACGAACATGTTCAACAGCCTGAACATCTAGGATTTTACAATAATGACCAGCATATATCTCATTATCTAATGACCAATTAAAGACTATGTACAGTTTTCGGCCGTGTAACCTTTCTTATTTTTTTCGACTGTTTGACTCTGCCTTCGCAGATCCCACAAAACTAAGACGTTTATCGAATTTTTCCCCCATCTTAAATCCTCTAAGCCCGGCTTTTTCCATAAAATCACCTAGAGTGCATCCCAATCCGGACCCTGATCTTTCAGGAATACCTCGACGCTTACCAAGTGGTAACTTTTCTTCTTGGATGATTCTGTTCTCGTTGAGCTTGTGGCTGGACCGGTTTAGGTTGAATAGGTCCAGATGCATGTTGACTTGATTCTTCTGAAACATCGAGTCTAGTGTCTCAAGTTTTTCGATTAGTTTCGTATGCTTGAAGTTCATTTCCTCTTGTAGAGTCGAACGTTGGTGCCATATCCCACTGTCCTCCAGTACCCGGTACTTCTTATAATATTGATGTATCTCTTTGTCTATCTCTTGTGTTGCAACCATGAGTGGCTCCTCCCAAGACTTCTTGAGTGCCTCATAGATCCTTTTCAATTTTTCATTAATATTAGGCAATCTTGTCTTGGTTTTATCCCAATTTGCTTCGAGGCGCAACATCTCTATGCGAAACTCCCACGCCGCTTCTTCAGCTACCAATTTCTCATAATATGTCCGGGGAAACATGATTTCTTCAATAGAAAAGCCGCCAGATCCTCTCACAGCGTATCCTTCGCCGTGTCTTTTTTCACTGATAGCCTTTGCAGCTACAGAATCGAGGTTCCACACAAATTGTTTTCGTGCAGACCTGGCCAGCTTTTTGATATCCATAGCTAGGGCTTCAAGCAGCCGAAGCTGGTTGAAAGGCAATTTGAGGTAGTGTGCCGGCATAATACCAGACATTGTGCTTCTCAAATGCACCTTGTAAGGGCCCTTTTCGTTAACTAGTTCAATGTATTTCTTGAGAAAGTAGCTCTCGTTGATGCGGTACTCGATCTCGGGCTTGATTATGGACTCGATATATTCCATATCGTATGCGTCTTTCATAACTGAAAGCTTGGTTGAACCGGGTAGAATCTCCTGAGTCTGGGGTAAGTCGGGGCTCTGCTCTAGCATTTTCGTTCTCACATACGGTAGCTTATATGGATTGGGAAGCTTTCCCATGAGCTGCAACCGCTTTATGTAATTCCTCAATACAAATGAAGCGTTTTCCTTGCTTCCCGCAAGCATATCATCATATGCTTTAGTTTTCTGAGATGTTGAAAGAGCTGAATACCTCTGCTGGGTGTTATGAGCCTTCTGCTCACGTGAGATGATTCTCTTGGCCAACAACGTGGGAACAACCTTCAAACGGCCCATGTCTATTGTACTTTTGTTCTCGAAATATTGCCGTCTCCAATTGTATTTCCTGAGTTGGCTGGATCTGTATTCAACTAGAGCTTCGATGAGCTGTTTCCATCCCTCAGGCTCATTAGGGTGCTTATGTATATCGCATAGTATGCTGACAAGAGCCTCGCCCTCACTTAGTTTGGTGAAGATAGCTGCGTCCCTTAGATGAGGTGTATTTTTGGAGAACTCCTCCCAGACCAGCTGTCTGATTTCTGCCAACAAGTGACGATGATATAGGTCTGGATTGATGGCCGACTTGGCGATCTCCTGTTGGACCAATTTATTGGGATGTTGTACGTTTCCGATTGCAGACGGGAGAGACCTGATGTTTCTTATGCCACGGAGAATCGTTCGAAAGAGAGACCGGTAGTGGGACTCATACTTGGTGTGGTTCATAGGATGAGTATCTATAGCGTTCAATGCACTGTAAGATTCGCGGCATATTACGTGCCAGGAACCAATAAAATCAGAATACGTAGAATGGGTCTAAATGTGAATTACAAGATTTTAGGGTCCGAAAGTTAGTATATTAAATAAATTCATAAATTCAACCAACAAATAAAATTCATAAATCATGACCTAAGATAAAGTAGGATGATAGAAGTCACATGAACCACTTTGCCCTGCCCCAAGTCATAGCGAATGCAATCACTCTCATGAGGACTAAGCATGCGGCCAATGCGCCAAATGCAGCCTTGATATCAGCATTCAAACCGTACTGGTCCAACACTGCTTGGCCGGTAGATAATGTACATGTGCCAGCATTACATCTGAACGTCTCCCCATCGAAGATCATGTTGGTAAGTATTTGAACCACGTACTTCGAAGGGTTAAGGTAGTTCCAGGCCTTGAAGAATTCGGGCATTTGCAAAGACATGGTACCAGCCATAAAGATTCCCACGATAAATAAGTTTGATAAGACGTTGGTCACCAATCCCATATGAGTAAAGAGCGAGTTGAAGAAAATTCCCGCAGACTCTCCACAATTAAGCAAAGCGATGGAACAGTATAATGTAGCGAAGTACATTCCAACCGACCTAGGCATATATGTGGGAAAAACATAAAACACCGAGAAAATTATGCTTGGAATAAGTTCAAATGGCAATTCCACAAGAAGGTATGCCAGCGAGAATATCATCGAGCCATACGTCTTATCTCTATGTTCCTGGTGGAACAATGTCCTCTGCGAGGGGAATAAAGATAAGTTGTTGACCAAACCACAGTAGAACAAATTGGTGAAGTTTTGAATTAATCCCAATCTGTCACTCACACCTTCTTGAGTATGCTTAAGTGGCGAGAAGAACAAAGCGTAAATGATACCGACGATCAGAACTTGCATCAAACGAGCTGTTAAGATACTAGTGTTGCGGTATGACACCACAAACTGTCTGGAGGAAATGGCCCTGAGGGTGACCATCATTGGCACCTTAGGCCTTCTAAAGCTCTTCAAGTCAACCGGTTTATCAAACAAGTCAATATCCTCGTAGATTGGTCCACGAACTTGCCATTCCTTGATAAGATACTCAACTCTGGACTGCAGCTGCTCCTTTGTTTCGGTAAAATTCAAAGAAACCAAATCCAAAGCATGGTCAGCCAAATTGACAGTAGCTGGGCACTTGAAATCCATCTTTTCCAAGTACGATGCTAATGCCATGGTAGGGCCATCATACACCACAAAACCTCCACGAGCCAAAAGCACCAAAGAATCAAGCAGCTTGAACATCAGCTTGTTTGGCTGATGAAGCGTTGTAATAATGGTTGTTCCTGATTGGGCAAGTTGCTTCAAAAGGGCCAAAATTTTAACGGAGGATGCTGAATCAAGGCCAGATGTGGGTTCATCCAAGAACAAAATCTTAGGTTTGCTTAAGAGTTGAATGGCAATAGACACTCTTCTCTTCTCTCCGCCTGAACAACCCTTTGTGGCAGCGTCTCCAATCGGCGTCTCAGCACAATCCAAAAGACCAGTGTCCCTTAAAATCTGGTTAATATATTGTGGAATTTTTGGGTGCTCCTCGTGGGGAAGTCTCAACCGTGCCTGGTAGAAAAGCGTCTCTCTCACGGTCAACTCTGCCATGAGTAAATCATCCGTCTGTGCAACAAACGCAGAGATAACACCCAATTTCGCAGGGGTGATTTCCTGGTTTGCATTCAAAAGCACTGTTCCGTTCCGTGAAAAGTCGGATCTCGACAACCGATTGGCCAAAAACTTCAACATGGTTGTCTTGCCTCCACCTGAAGGGCCCATTATGGCATTAACCGAGTCAGATTTGAAATTGGCGGTTACGTTATTCAAAAGGATTCTCTCTTCCTTTTTAGCAAATGGACTTTGGGACTTTTTGACCTTGACAGATAAAGTAACGTCACGCAAACTAATCGAGGCTCCTCTCACACTTTCCTGTTTCTCATCGAGCAGCGACAAGGACAGCATAAGACCCTTCAAATCAGCAGAAGATGTATCACTTCCGCCAATCCTGTTCTTCTTCTTCTTGGCAATTTCAACATCGTAGTTTCTGTAATGCAAGACTATGATGCTTGCCAAGTTGATGCCCACAACCCAAAGGACTAAGTATCCAATAGGAGCACCCGTCCAGCCTTCAGGGAATCCAAGAATCAGGAGCTGGTAGTTTCCGGTGTATTCGATGCATCTAGAGTCCGAAGATGGATAAGGACAGTTTCCCAGCCAATCGGTGTATTGGTTGGAAAGAAGTCCTCCGAAGGCGTACCAGAAGAAGGCCAAATACTTGACCCAACGAACATAAACAGGCATGGAAGCAGAGTTCACAAAGTATCCACATCCACAGTTTTGCAATTGGTAGATAACATTAACACATGTAATGGAGAGGGAGAAGTCCGAAGCCAATGAAAAGCAGAACGTGGCAAGTGACATCGAGCAAATACCAACTAACAAGATAATAGTGAAGTAGATTCCAAAAAAAGAACCATCTCCAGTGTCCGTATAGGATTCACCAAGACGCAATCCCCACATGAAGTATGTGACTATGGTGAAAATGCACACCATGGGAAGATCCTCAACAAACAATTTACCCAAACGTCTGGAAATAACAAATCCTGGAGCACTAACACAGTTTTCTCTATACTCCTTGAAGAAGAAAGTACCATCAGAAAACCAGAGCCGGGAAACTTCCATGGTAAGTGGTGAGAAGCCAACAACCTCAAGTAATGCATACAAAGAAGATGTAATGGACCGGATGCCCGACAAATCAGGGTCTGGCTTGAGAAAGAGCCATCCGATAATGATCGACAAGAGAAGTGCGCCACAGTGGAGCGATATGAGTGAGTAGCGGTCCCGCAAGGATATTAAGATAGTTCTTCTCACTAGCACGTAGAGTTCAAGGTATAATGGAAGGGGATCAGCAGGTTCAAAGGCCTTTAAGTTCTCGCGGAATTGTGCTTCTTCTTGTTCTGGGGTCAAGGTATAAGCCACAGGGTTGTGCTCCTTCCAACTGTTCGCTAAGCTATCAGTGACCGCGGATGACTGGGCCTCTTTCTCAGCAGAGCTTGTATCCTTCACCAGCAGATTCATGATTCTGTTCAAGGTATTGAAAGAGTCCAGGGCATTCTCGATTTTGGTGATGACACCGTTTCCTTCTAAAAGAGTGAAGTAAGGCACCGAGTCTGCCAAAGACCCATAGTAGACAAGTCTACCTCCACGAGTCAAAACACATAACTTATCGAAAAGATCAATGACCTCAGCACGAGGTTGATGAATCAGCATGATTATGGTGATCCCGATTTCGGGCGAGGCCAACTTTCTAAGAACAGACACCATTGTGAGGGCAGATGACGTGTCCAAACCCGTAGTGGGTTCATCTAAGAAAAGCAATTCAGGTTTGTTCAACAATTGAATGGCAAGAGAAACACGCCTTTGTTCTCCTCCTGATAAATTAATTTGTTCTGTGAAGGTCTTGATGATCTCATCTTTGCGATGCTCCAATTCAAGTAACTCCAATAATGTAGCGATCAATTCTCTCCTCGAGTCTTTAGAGATGTTTCCGAGCCTCAAGTCTGCTTGAAAGCTCAATGTTTCCAAAAGGGTAAGACCTGGCAAGAAAAGATCTTGCTGGACCATATATGCGGTATTGACTCGGGCCCTTTCCTGGTCCGATGCGTAGGTAACAGAGCCCGAGAATTTCAAGGCACTGGATTTGATATTGGTTCTTTGCGCTAACACATTCAAGAGGGTGGTTTTCCCTGCACCAGAACCACCCATTATGGCCATCATATTGCTTTTTGGCAAGTCAAAAGAGACAGAGTCCAAGATCTTAAAGATGCCGGACTCCGTATCCTTGGAAGACACCGCAACGCCTAGATTGTTAGCAGACACATGCACTCTTCTCTCGGGAGCAACGGCAAGTGAGCCGGAGTTCGCTAACATATTAGTCTATAATGCCGGGAGAGTGTGTGGGATGTGCTGCAAGATATATACGGCCGTGGCTGGCCTAGAGCATTACAAATCCTGCAATGGAATTTCCGCGGAATTTCGTCGGAATTTCGTCGGAATTTATCGGAAATTCATCAGTTTTGGTGGCCTGCTTCACACCCTGACTCTGTGGCTGAAACAATGCGTCCAAAGGCTTGCCACTGTTTCCTTGGGGCTGGACATTACGCATGAGCTGTTAAGTAGTTCATTGTAGAACACGATGGCTTTTTAAGCTTCTAGATGCACCTGTCCACGCCATAACAAACTGAGCAAATTGAATGGTAGTCTAAATCAAAATCTCATTTCTAAGGATGCCCGAGATACTTTGGAGAAAATAAATATTTGTATACACTTGATGAATGCAAAGCGCAATTAGCTGCTGCTGCTTTTGCCTCCTGACCAATTTATGCTCTCACGGAGACCTTCTCGGCCCGCGACCTTATAACGCGTGAGCCAACGCGCAGGCTTCGTTTACACTATCATCAAACACACCACATGGTTGAAGTATGTATGAGACATGATCTGTTTCCCCAGCCATTTTCTACTAACAAAAGGCTCTGCTGCCTGGCATCACCATCATCAAGTTCAAGCGCAAACGCTCCTGCTATGTAGTGCCCCTTTGTCTTGATGACAACAGTAACAAGACAGTAAGCTATTTCACCCACCAGCTATTTCATGCCATCAAGTCATCTGGGGGCTTGGATATGGAGGATCTGCCCATTGAACAGGGGGTGCGGAACGGAGTTCAAGTGGCTCCTGAAGATATCCAGCTTGCATTTCCTAAGGTCAAAGAGAATCCTTATTCCAATGAATGGGTGCCCATCGAAGATGACCTGGTCATCCAGACAGTGATTCTCAATGATCACGATACAATTGTGTTCAAGCATAAGGAGGACCCGGAGTATGATCTTACGCAAATAGAGTACCAGGATTAAATAAACGTGTATCAGTTACAAATTAGCAATTATAGTGACTAATAGAGGAATCATCTGCCTCAGTATTTCCTTCCGCTGACCTTTCTGACTCCGCCAGAGTGCACTCGCGTTGCGTTCTTTCCAGGTAGAATGCCCGCGCTCACCTTGGTGCTGGAGCGGGACTTGGGGATTTTGGGCGACGTGGGCGACAGCGTCAAAGTCGTGCTCACTGTTCTTGTAGTTGTAGTGGTGGTTGTTTTGGTCAATGACGACGGCTGACTGTAGTTGGTGTTGGAAAGGGTTCTCAACGCTCTCCAGTCACTAGTATCTCGTTTGGGCGACATCACCTTTCCGTCTGCATTGTGAACTTCTTGCTCCACCAAGGTCGACGAGTCTAGCACTCCTTGCATCAAATCCCCACTGTTTTCTTCGTCAGAGTTGTTTATTAGATCGTGTCCAATAGTTGAAGCACCCTCAGTGTACTTTCTGGGTTGGCCTGGGGATTCCACAGGAACAACACTCTGGATTTTGGATGCGAGTGCTCCACTGATCTTTCTTCTTCGGATCGGCGTGTTAAATGACGAATCGAAGTTGGTGTTGAACGACGAGTTCATCTGTTGCTGCTGTTGTTGTTGCTGTTGTTGTCTCTTTTGTTTGGCTTCTTGTTTGAGTCTGGCCCTGAGTTCCTCATAAGGAACCAAAGAAGATAATCCCCCAATGAAGGGGTCTGGTCTGTTGTCCAAGCACATAGTGTGTCTCCAGTTACGGAAGTCGTTTTGGTGTAAATATAACCAATGTTGCTGAGGCCCCACCACCATACCTGGACGAATCATTCTCATATATGCAATGCACTCATTTGCAGTGAATCCATGAGTGTAAATTAAATGAGCGCCTATAAGGCACCCAGTTCTCCCCAAGCCAGCTTTGCAGTGAACGGCTATCTTACCACCCTTACTGATGACGCATTCGGCAGCCCCAATAAACTTGTGCACATACTCCAAAGTAGGGCAAGTTCCGTCCTCGAAAATCATGTCAATATGCTGTATGTTGCGCTTGGTGAATTCCTCGGCATTGTATAAATGTGAATTGAGCCGCACAACCAATTGCACGTCATTGCTCATGAAATAGCTCAAGACCTTCTTGAAAGGTTCGTTCAATGCGCTAGGTTTTCTGGAGCTTTGCTGCGGAGACGCAAACGCAATGAAGTCTTTTGAAATGACATTAAAGTCACCCTGGTCCACACGCTCGTACTGCTCGTACTCTTCCAAATTAAAGGTAGTCAAGTCAATCATGCCTCTCTCTTTGGCTCTCCACAATGCGTAGATAATATCTTGGATGGTAATTTCAAAATCAGCAGACGAATAACCGGCGTCTCTGAATGGCAGGAAGGGAACCTCGACTTGCGAGATGGGTTGCAATACCTGATGGGGTGCCCACGATTGGACCAACACCATGTAGCACGCAAGTATACATGCGGCATTGGCTCTTTCCTTGGGGCATGTAGAACTATAGAAAACGACGGCCTTGCCTTGGTTTCCGTCCTCGTTTAAAATGTTATGTAAAATGACCGCAAATCTGTAAAGACTGCCGATGTGCAAAGGGCCAAAGTCCAAATGGAAGGCATTATATGGGAGGGAATCCTCCACGGTAAAATAGACCAAGTCCGCCGTGTCTTCGGGGATGAAGTCATAGGCTCCGAGATATATACGATCTGGCTGGTTAGTAGGGGTGTACGGGGATGTGTCATGTTATGAATACATACTTTTCAAGAACTCGATCATGGGTATGCTCAGTCGTGCTCTAGACATTGTGGCGTTGTGTTTGCAAGAAATGTTAGGATGTGGTGCAATGGGGAAGCAGTATTTTTGGCTTGATCCACTATTTAAGTATGGCTTTTGTTTATGGGGGTGTTGTTAAGGAAGACTGGAGTGGTGAGCGCTAGCACAAAACATTTCTTGAACTAAGCGACTTAGCGTGTGTTTATGTCCTTGCCCGATTAGGACTCCATAGTGCGAAGAGTTGTTAACGGGCGACCTTGCTTATTGCAACTGTCTTGTGACATATACATAACAAGGGAAAAGAGAAAAATACTTGCTCGAGTCTGAAGGGGGGATTTCCTAATATTTTCTTATGGATATCCTTCCAACTGTTTTTTTTTTTCTCCCTTCAGATCTTCCCGTGTAACTCTGAGTTATGACGTTATTAGGTAGTTGCTTGCGCGCACCTGACCCCAGCTAATATTCGCGGACTGAACGTACTACTCCACACGGTAAAATGGTATGTAGACCCTATTCATGCACCTTTTGTTTATCACATGGGGTTGTGTGAGTCTACATGAGATTGGACGGGTTTTGGTTCCTCATTGTTCATGTCAGAACTAACAAAAGGCTCCTTCGTTATACTCCTTTAGCTCGGACACGCTCTCTGATCTCCGGAAATTCAGATTTGCCAGTGGAAGAGCTACCTCAATGCAAGCTGTGATTTGTACGTATTATCTACCATCTTCTTGGCTCCCATACTAACCCTAGATTGCATTCAGAAAGATTCCAATTACATCGTGAGGGAAACAGAAGACCCATTGGGCTCTTTTGAGGAATTGATCGAGGAGCTTCCCGATAACAGCCCCAGATACGTGGTTCTCTCGTACCCCATGAAAACAGCTGATGGAAGACTTAAGAACCCCTTGGTCCTACTTTATTGGAGACCTCCCACATGTGGCCAGGAAGCGAAAATGTTGTATGCAGGTGCGGTGGAGTTGGTTCGTGAGAAGGCTGGTGTTTCGCAGTATGTATCTTTAGAGAAGGGCAAAGCTAGTGGCTCTACGATGGCATTTTTTTCCCCAGTTCCCTGCCAAAATTTTTGCCTCTTTTTACTTCTTAACGACACGCATACTAACAAACAGGTTAATAGATATCACCGACGAGGAGGATTTCGACGATTTTGAAGATCTCTTGAATTGAGCCACTCGGATTCAAAGAGTATACCCTCGCACGTCAACGCGTACATTGGAGCACGGGGTAAATTACGGACTGCCGTGCGCTCATCAGACTCGGTAGTGCGCGAGGCCAGAAAATGAAAATCTTTCATCTCATATATAGTCGCACCAAACCGCACTTTTTCGTTTTTCTTCTTACAACTTCAAAAAAAATCAGCAGCCATGGGTCGTATGCATTCATCTGTATGTGACATTATCTTTCTTCTATAAAGACATGGTATGGTTAGATAGTGACTTGGGTCGTTCCGGTGCACATCCTAGGAATAGGGTCTTGCCAAGAGTGAAGAGTATTGGATATTCTTCGTTTTGCTCTTGGTATTTGATACCTTTCCGCAGCCTCTACACCCGCGTCCCATATAAAAGGGGCGCAGGTTACAAGGCAAGGGAAGTGATACACACTGGTCGATTCCGCTATTTGTAGACCAACAATGATGCACTTGTGTTTGTCCAGACCTTCTCTTCAAAGAGACTGTTCTTTCTGGCTTCACCATTTGCTCTATTGTTTCAGGCCCGCCTGGATACTGTGCTGGAATTCCACTTGGAATTTATACTAACTATTTCAGGGAAAGGGTATTTCATCCTCCGCTATCCCATACTCGAGAAACGCTCCATCTTGGTTCAAGTTGTCTTCTGATGACGTGATTGAGCAAATCATCAAGTACGCCAGAAAGGGTTTGACTCCATCTCAAATTGGTGTTCTCTTGAGAGATGCTCACGGTGTTTCCCAATCTAAGGTCGTCACCGGTAACAAGATCTTGAGAATCTTGAAATCCAACGGTTTGGCTCCAGAGATCCCAGAGGACTTGTACTTCTTGATCAAGAAGGCTGTCTCTGTCAGAAAGCACTTGGAGAGAAACAGAAAGGACAAGGACTCTAAGTTCAGATTGATTTTGATCGAGTCTAGAATCCACAGATTGGCCAGATACTACAGAACCGTCGCCGTCTTGCCTCCTAACTGGAAGTACGAGTCTGCCACTGCCTCTACTTTGGTCAACTAAACCTTTTGCATGTTATAAATATAATACAATATATCAAATTTTGCACTTTCATGTAGACATGTATTACTTTTTTGTTGGCCATTGCCCTAATGAAGTAGAGACCCTTGCTGCTGTGAGTCTACTCATATCTTGTTGTTTCAAAACCAGTTAACTTTGTATGATTAAATAGAATGTAAAGAATGCGCTGATGAACCTTAAATGTCATCAATATCCAACTCGTCGTCGTCATCGTCGTCGTCATCGTCATCACCGAACTCGAAATTGACTTCCTCTTCGTCATCAGCACCAAACGTATCCGTTTCGTTGATCTTGGCTGTTTCTGGCAACTCGCCCATATTCTTCAAAGTTCTGGCCTCGTCAGAGTTATATTTATGCACAACATCACACTGGTCATCTTGGAAATCTCTCAAACACACCAAGATAATGTCACCTTGGCCCATCCAGACCTTCTTTCTCAATTTTCCTCTAATGTGACCCATTCTCTTAATACCGTCGAAACAGCTGACCTCGAGTCTACCGTTACCCAACATCTTGGTGATCTGAGCATATTCTTGACCTTCTTCCGTGAGGATCAACTCTCTTTTCTGACCTCCATTCACGTTCTTTCCCTTTCTTCTGTTCTTTCCACCCTTTCCTTTGGATGATTTTCCCATTGTGTTGTAGTAGGTGGTTTGAAATTGCGCGGTGAGCAGGAAAAATTTTAAGTTCTCTTCCACGGTGTACGGGTTCGCCACCTTCCACTCTAGGCCGAGTGGCAAACCAAAACACCTCTATAGTGGCAAATCAGAACACCTCTATAGCAGCAAACGTACATATATTGCAGGCGATCTAGATAGACATAGATCTGGATTGTTTTTTTTATAACTTGTATCCGAATGGTGCGTCTCCGCATATGTAATGAGCAATATGCTTCAGTGAATAGCTCCACCAGAAATACGAACTGGACCCTTGCATCTTTAAAAACTTCCAGTTAGGAGTAAGGTTATGGAGTAATTATGTAATCTGCTTGGTTGGATTACTTTTTGCAAAGGTGTGGTGTACGGGTTTCTTGTGCCATTTTGAATCCATATCTCATGCACACCTCCTAACGTACATCTGCAGACCAAAATGGATTCTTACGAAACGAGCTCCCAATTCGTCCAGATCCTCAAGACGTTGGCGCCTCAAATGCCTGCTCTTCTAAAGGCAGCCCATTTCGCCCTCAAAAACTTTGAGAGCGAGGACTACTTGTTCTATGCTATCATGGGCATGCTCGATGATGCGAAGGTCGAGTTAAATACCAAGTCCACGTTATTCCAATTTATAGACGTCTTGATTCATGAATCATTCAATATTTCCCAGCAAGTCAACTCCATATACAACTACCCATATGTGCATATTTTGAAGACCTCATTGCCTAAAATCATGATCAAGGTTTTGCCCACACTGAACAATGCCAATCTATTCAACATATACAACAACTTGAAGCACATATCCGATACACTCAACGTCAACCACGAAGATTACGATGCCAAGTTTTTATCTGTATCGTCCCTTCTTTCTCCAGAAGAACTTGAAAACGTGCAAATGAATATTCCTTATCCGGACATTGTGCTAGATGAGTTGACTTTCGAAAACAACGACCCTGTTTTGCAGGCGTGGGAAATTTTGCTTAAAAAAAGACAACAGAGCCACTACGAGCGGCTTAGGCTTTTAAGAAACGGACCTTATGATGAGAGCAAAATCAACGAGGATAATATGTTTGTCATTCGGCCCTCCAGACAAAACGACGCTACGAAAAAAGTCAACGAAAATTTACTCTCCAAGAAGCAAATTTTGGCACGCATGGAAGATGATCGTGAGACTCATAAGAAATCAAAGGAGTCTCTTTGGCTCGTCAACAGACCAAGTGGATCCAACACTGTTAATGAGAGCGAGTTTCTCAATTACTACTGGAATAGAATCGAAGCCATTCCTGAAGCAGAAGAAGAAAAATTCTTCGCGAGTTTCGAAGAGCTTAATAGACTTGCAGCTCTTAGCTACAAGGACAAGCAGTTTTGATTGTGCATTTTTCCCATATGTAATGATCAGGCCGGTATAACTAAGACTGTTTCCGGGAAAGGATGCTGAGCAACTCATTTTGTCCCAAAGTACTATAGTTTGCAGATGTTCTACCTTGCTTAATACCATCTCTCACAGCAACAGTGAGAGTTGACTGCAAGTCATTATCTTTCCCATGCTTGGCAACATAGTCATAGATGTCTTCATCGATAGGGTTCAAGCCACCTGCATAAAAGATTCCCTGTGTGGCCCCACCGTTGATTGGCAGTTTCACACTAGGTGCCTCACGCATGCTGCCGTCGTAATTCGAATCGTCTGAATAAGAATCAGCCCTTTTCAAGCTAAAACGTTCGATCAAAGCTGCTGGAGACATCTGAGAGGAATAATATGTCAAAAGAAATTTCATAGCCTGGACTGGCTTCTCCCTTTGCTGCACAATCACCGAGTCATTGAATATTGTAGCATGTAAGCCTTCGGAATCACTGAAAAAATTGTTCACGTATTGAACACAGTCGCCCATAACATCTAAGCTCCGTTTTGGATCTTGTATCATAGACTGATGTGCGTTGAGTCTGATTGTGCAATCATCCACGGTCAATTTGGATCCTGGCAATCTTTCGGATTTGTCTTCAAACATCTGCCCAATTCTAGGCACCCAAGTCTTGGAGTGTTCTTCTTTATTGATGGAAATCCAGGTGTCTTTCATGGGAAGTTTAATGTATCCCCCGAACTCGGCAATGAGACCCAAGTTTTGAAAGTTCTTGAAAATGAGACTCAACTCTGACCGTCTCATGAAACTGACAAAAAACACATGAGAATTCTCATCCGCCAATAAATCAGAGAGAGCAGTGGCGATCCGGGAAAGCTCCAATGCGCTTCTTTGCACTTTCCCATTGTTGCCTCCGTGTCCCAAGTCATCAATACATATTATGTATAAGTTTTTATTCTTACCGTCGCAGAATGACTCAAACACTTCACGCGTGAAAGGTTTCATGTCCGTAGAAGTCTTTTGGGCGTTGGATTTCCATCCTTCTTGAATTGAAAGCAAACAGTTTTGGACCCAGTCCAAAGAATCATGTTTGAGGACGATATCATAGCAGTTCTTCCAGCGTTTCTCAGCTTCCGTTTTATCAAGGTTAAGAGCTTTGTCAATGGTTTCACTGAAATCCCTTATGTCCCAAGGGTTGATAAGCAAAGCACCTTCGCCATTACAACTGAGAAGTTGCGAAGAGCCTGTGAACTCCGACAATATGAGTGGTGACTTCTTCTCGGATGTGGCCACAATGAATTCGTGGCATGTCAAGTTCAAACCCTCTCTCATAGATGAGACAATGAACAACTCAGCTTCACTTTGGAGAGCTAAGTATTGCACAAAGGAGATATCGTGATGAAGAACCACAACTGGCAGAGCAGTCGAGAGGTTATCAGCTAAGGAGTTGATTCTAGAAATTATTTGAGTGACTTCAGCAGCGTAGTTCTCATCATTCGGAGACCCTAAGAAGATTTGGATCAAAACCATAGTCTCGATTTTCTTGGGATTGGTTTTGAGATATCTCTCGTAGGCCAAAAGTTTCTGCTTCACGCCTCTAAGCTTATCCAATTTGTCACGAGACACAATCAAAGTCTGGTCCTTCCAACGTTCTCTGATCATTTTCTTCCACGTTTTCACATCATCAGAATTCAACGTTTCACGCAAATGTGGCGCATCGATACCAACAGGAATGGTATTAACTTTGGAAAGCCTTCCTCTGAGCATGACACCATACTCATTGGAGTCTGCCAAGACAATCCTACTGCAAGTTTGGAGGAAATGCCTCACATATTCCTCAGTCTGGAACGTGATACAGTCTGCGCCTAAGAGACCTTCAAGGAGAGGAGCTCTTTGCGCCAAGCATCTGAAGACTTCCGACGAAGGGAAAGACACGTGTAGGAAAAAACCAATCTTGGCATCTGGCAATTTCTCACGTATCATTTGGGGAACCAACAAAAGATGGTAGTCGTGAATCCAGATGACATTGTTTGGATCGTCTGGAGCAAGATGGTTTTTCTCCTTTTTGTAAGTTTCGATAATTTTTTCAGCAACCAATTGATTGGCCTTCTTGTAGTATTTATAGGAGTGGTCTTCGAAAGCTTTCGACTTAGGATCATCGGGGATTTGGTAGTGTAAAGTGGGCCACAATATTTGCTTGCAGAAAGATTTGTAGTGACCCTGGAAAGTGAAGTCATCAATTAACGCAGCTTCACAGTTATAGTCTGTATGTAAGTCTAGGCAGATATCATCCAAGACCCGATTTGGGATTGCATCGATAGGCAGCGACATAGCACCGACCCATTTGCAATTTTTAACAATGCCTTTCTCGGAACACAAGTCCATTGCATTAAAGAGAGATGAATTGCCGTTATTAGATTTCACGATTTTCCAAGGTGCGGTTTCAAAGAGTGTGTCGTGCTTGAGTAGCACATCCTCCAAGTCAGCTCTTGAGAATCCACCATACGGAGCCAATTTGCCGGCTAAATCACCCTCGTCTTCGTCTTCTAGAATCCCCGAATCCCCAAAGGGCTCATATGTAAAGGAAAAAGCTCTGGGCTTCTTTTTGTTTGAAGTAGGGTGATCTTCTTCATCGGAGATGGCAAATGAGTTGTTGCTATTGTTTCCAAAAGTGTAGCCTGCAAACGGCTTGAAGCCGCCCAGTTTGCCATTTTCCAAAGGAGCAGAAAACGAGCCTGGGTTTGAAGAATTGTTAATTGACATGGATGTGGTGCCGGAACGACTAATCTTCAAGCTGGGCATGCCCTCCACAGACTTCCTCTTCTCCACCACCAGACCAGGGATCAGGGACCGGAACCTCGACACGGGCTGGATCAAGTGGGAGCCTTTTCTTTCTTTAGGAGCATCTGTAGAAGAAGAGCCGGCCGAAGATGGGGTTCCCTTCTTGAGGAAGAAGTCCTCAGGAGAGTTTGGATCTTGCTCTCCTTTAATTGCACTGGGAACAGAACTCAGAGAGGCGGCCGCACTCAATGAAGGGAGGATGGAATTGTCAATTAATGTTTGTGTTCCATTTAAGCTGGTTTCTGCTTGAGAGCTAGGAGTGTCTTCGTAGGCAAGCCTTGGGCTAGACAGGCATCCGTCGTCCTCTCCACTTACCTCGAACTTCACAGTATATGGCAAGAAACTTGAGATTAGTATAAGAATGTTTGGATTTGGCAGATATGTGTATACTTACAGTGAGCCGATTATGACAGTCATTTTGTGTAGCTAGATTGCAATGAATTGCTAAGTATATTGGTGTATGGAATCTCAAAAAGCTGGCTCGCTAAAAATCGCGTCATACACAGATCCCGGCCCGAACTGAGCAAGGTGCAACATACCAGTGCTTCTCAGTGCTTCTCGGTGCACTTGGGGTATTAACTTAACTTCGCCAATTGCAAAGGACTTTGTTCTGATCTATCTTTAAAAAGCTGATCAATTCGAATTTCTGTATACTCTTCATTTCTTCTGCCTTATTAACAACATCTACAATGCAAGCTATGGAACTCATGGATTGCCATTGCCATATCGATGTTGGTGGTGTTTTGAAAAGCCCTAAAGACTTTTATCAGGCCATAACGTCTGACTTAAGGCTGGATGTCAAATTATTTTTTAACCTTATGTCTACCAATCACCTCGACCTACAGTTCCTTGAGGAAGTACTTGAATTTGACAAGAATGATGTCATTGTGCCGTACTTTGGAATCCATCCTTGGTATGCACATCTCTTTTCGTGTGAAGAAAACATCACTAAATCTAATCATTACAATAAGGTGCTACTGAAAGTGACCGATGAATTGCTCCACATATTACCTGAGCCCATATATCTCACGTCATACTTGGACAAAATCCGAACCCTTGCTCGGAAATGTGAGCAGAGTGGCAGGCTATATGGAATAGGAGAGATCGGCCTAGATAAAATCTTCCGTATTCCGTCCAATGGATTCTACGGGAACCCTCATTCTCTGGATGAGGCGGTGGGCCTAACGTCTGCGAAAACACACATGGACCACCAAATGATGATATTCAAGAGTAACCTACAGCTAGCGGAGGAGTTCCAGAGACCTGTGTCACTCCACTGTGTAAAAGCACACGGGTCTTTTTTCGATGCGCTTAGCTTGTCTTTTCTAGGAATCCCAAAGCTTGTCTTTCATTCCTACACGGGTTCGGTAGACCAGGCCAAAAGGTGGCTTACAGTCACCAAAAAGCAAAAGCGGGAATTGTTCTTTTCTTTCTCGGACATCATCAATGGAGTGCCTGAAAAGGAAACCATGTGCCGAAATTTAATAGAAATTTTGGCAAGTGACCAACTCCTAATTGAGTCTGATATGGCCATTGATCGTTATTTCTTGAGCGACTCCAAAAGCAGCTATTTTGATGCGCTTAAAGGTATCAAGTCCAAGATGATCTCCTGGAAGAAATGGGATGAAGAGCAAGGCAGCGCTATTCTACAGCAAAACTACTCAAAATTGCATGAACTATAATCATTAATGTTAGTCTAATTCATAAGCTATCACCTTACAATCTGGACTTGATGATGTCAACGAACTCTGGCTTCAAAGAAGCACCACCAACCAAGAAACCATCGACATCTGCCTTGGTCTTGAACTCAACAGCGTTCTTGCCGTTAACGGAACCTCCGTACAAAATTCTCACCTTCTCGGCTTGGTCAGCGCCAATGGTCTTAGACAAATGGCTTCTGATTTCCTTGTGGACCTCTTGAGCGTCATCTGGGGTAGCAGCCAAACCAGTGCCGATAGCCCAGACAGGCTCGTAAGCAATCACAATGTTAGACCAGTCAGACACGACCTTGGACACAGCATCCAATTGTCTGGCGCAAACCTCGAGAGTAACACCAGCCTTCTTCTCCTCCAAAGTCTCACCAATGCACAAGATAACCTTGATACCAGACTCCAAGGCAAACTTGGTCTTGTCGGCGATGAATTCATCGGACTCCTTGATGATGGTTCTTCTCTCGGAGTGACCAGTCAAAGTCCAGGTAGCACCCAAGTCCTTCAATTGCTCAACAGAGGTCTCACCGGTGTAAGCACCAGAGGCCTTGTCGAAAACATTTTGAGCGGCAACTTGCACGGTCTTTTGCTTATTGGCCTCCACAACAAGGGAAATGTAGGTTGCTGGTGGGGCAATAACAACCTCCACATTGGCAGGCAAGTCAGCCTTGTTCAAGTTGTCAACAATTGATTTGAGAGACTCCTTAGAGCCGTTCATTTTGAAGTTACCTCCGACGAAAAATTGACGAGCCATTGTGTTTTATTGATAATTGATGTACTAGATAATGTAGCGTTTCTATTAGAGCACGAAATGGACTCCGCGCTCTTATATACTTTTTCATCATGTGGGCCAATCACTTCCGAGGCCACCCCAGGCATACTCTCACCCTCTCACCCGGGGCCTGCATGAACCACCATATTTAAGTATATTCTGCGCCTTAGGCCACGAACTTCCCTGGCGAAAATAGTAAATTGAGCTTACTTAGTAGTATAAATAAATCCCATTATTATGGGACGACACATTTGATGTTTGGAAAAGCATAATAGTGAGCACTATGGCAATCATTTGCCCCTCAACTAGAGGTTGCACGCCACGGGTAAATGGAACCTCGTTTATGCGCTTACAGGTCCAGTTACCTCATGACCTCATAAGGCGCACAACATGCAACACCTGCGAGTGCATGATTTTGAATTATGAGCATTTTTCAGAATATCATCATTCTTGTAGAGACTCTTTGAGACTTACTGAGGCTCTTAATAAGACTCTTTATATGACTTGTTAAGACTCACTGAACCTCACTGGGAATCGTCACTGTCTGAAACAACATGCAAGTCTTCTCTGCTTCTTGCACATTCCCTATCAAATTTATGGCAAGCCGTAAACTTATTTTTCGACTGCTCGTAAGCAATCTTTAATTCTTGATCTTTCTTGCGATTCTCTTTTATCGCAACCTCTTGCGCCTTCAAGATGTTTGCAATGTCAAGATCTTCTGGATCATGGAGGTTGCCTTGTGTGTTGAAAGTGACTTCTTGTGTAAATTCTCTGGCCACCTCTCCCTCAACTGCAGAGTCAGGTAGATCATCCCATGTTCTGAGAGGAGTTTTGAGTTTGAACTTGTCATTCTTGGTTCGTTTCATGACTAGATATTGGCAGTGAGGGATATTCCGTAGAGACTCAAATTGTTCGTAGCTCCACCTGAACCATTTCATCAAAAAAACCCGTGCCCAGATTCCGTGTGTCACCAATACAAGCACATGGGGGAAATCTTCAGCTTGAAACTGTCTGAAAAGAGATTCGTTAAAGGAAGCCACCCGGTCGTAGACATCAGCGGCACTTTCACCAAAAGGGATTCGGTAGAAGAAGTGGCCATAGTGTGCCCTCTGCTCCCAAATCTTCTCTGCTTCCTCTGCGGTGCTTTGAAAGTTTCCAAAGTCTTGCTCCCTCATTCTTGCCTCTTCGCTAACGGAAAACTCGACTCCTGGAACGTCTCTGATGCCATCGATGATACCTTTGCATGTTTGCCGAGCTCTTAAGTACGGCGATGTATAAAATAGAACACTCCTGGGATTCTTTGAGTCAGGATTTGCTTTTTCTAGCTGGCAAAGGAAGTCCTTGAGAACAACACCCGCTCTTTTTGCTTCACTGTGGCCTTGTTCAGTGAGACAAATTTTATGATTAGGTGTATGTCGGTTAACTGACTTATCGCAGTTGCCTTCCGATTCTCCGTGTCTGACTAGTAAAATATACTGGGTGTGTTAGTAGAGATATGCTTTGTTATAGGTACTTAAAAATGTTGACATACTTTTGGTCTTCCCATGTTGGTTGTAGTTGATGACACTTCGTAATAAAAATGTGGTCAACATATGTATCGCTA
Source organism: Metschnikowia sp. 13-106.1 (assembly GCA_002374735.1). Lineage (NCBI taxonomy): Eukaryota > Fungi > Ascomycota > Pichiomycetes > Serinales > Metschnikowiaceae > Metschnikowia > Metschnikowia sp. 13-106.1. The sequence continues at coordinate 103,521 of NLAL01000026.1, forward strand.
TCGTGTTGTGTGCAGGGGGCTGTGTGCCGTTTGCGTCTCCGAAAACCAATGAGAGACTAGTGATTCATAATAAAAATTAAAACACCTATGTGGGACAAAGGATGAAATTCGACATCTGCTTACATTTAGGTAATCAAAATTTAGATTTGTATATGAACTCGGTATGTTCAGTGTCTACTAGTACACCATTCAGCACTCAAACCTGCACGTCTATACGCAATGCTCTCGTTTCATACAAGCATCTTACTCAAGTAATTATATTCTCGTGAATTCTAAAGTGCAAATCTCAACCCAGCAACCCTAGTTATTGGCAGTCAACTTTCTCTCCGTAGCAAAACTCTTAAGCAACTCTTCGTCACATTGCTTTAAAATATCATCAGCAGACTCGTCGATAGCTCTCGAGTACAAGGTGTTGTTCAATCTAGAAGGACCAGTTGGGAACTTAAAGATAGATTGCCATTCTTCAGGGTCCAACTCGGGCTTTCCAACCTTGGCTCTCTCAGCATTCTCAGACTTTCTGGCCTGCTTCCACTGGAGAATCTTGGTGTGCTCTTTCTGTAACTGTCTCTGGTAGTAGTTGAAGTTGGTTTGATCGAAGTTGTAGGAGTCAATTTGGTTGCACAAGTTCTCCAACAACTGAGTAGTCATGTTGAAGTTAGAGTTGAAAGTCAAGTTCTCGGAGTTACCAAAAGTAGATGGCTCCTCGGTGTTAGCCAAATACAAGTTGACCAAGTGTTGGTTGTGAACATTAATGGTGATCTCTTCAAAGATGTTCAAGAACGACAACTTGTTGCTCTCCAAGTCCTTGATCTTCCACTTACCCTCCAAGTAAGTGGTAAGGAAGTTCTCAGATAACCTCAAGGCCTTCAACTCGATGTCTTTACCAATAGATGCCATGTTGTGGATTAAAATGAAGAAGTTTTTGCTCACCAATTGTTGTTGAGCCAAGGCTTCAACTAATTGAGGAGTCACAAAGCTTCCAGAGATGGTGGATTGAAACCAGCCTTGGAATTCAACACCTTCACCTAACTCCCTTAAGGTTTCCAAGATTTCGCTTTGGTATTTGTTTCCGCTTCTGGAACGCAAGGATCCTCCCTCGTATTGATCAGGGTATGGGAACGGGTATGCATGAGTGATGTCCACGGCTCCGCTGTCGTCCTCGAATCCCAAAAGGGTTCCAGAATAGAGAGAGGGGTAGTTCTCGGAGGTGTGTCTGAGAATAGACAATAATACGCTACCTTCTATCTCGATAGAATGAGCGGTTGGAGCTTCATAGGCCTTGCCTGAAGTTTTGAAAGGCATTGTCCAGATAGTAGTACGCCTAGCTAGTAATTAAAATTTTCGCAGAAAAGTTCTCACGAAAATCGGTACATCCTCAGCCTGGTGAACCTACGGTCAAACACCACTTTGATCTGGACAATTGTCAAATATACCCATAATTAATTAAAAATGTGTTTTTTTCGATTGTAGGGGTTCAATTTCCTGCTTGCTTCAATTCTTCTTATTTTTTGTGCTTGCATCGATACGCTGTTTTTCTCTCGGAGACGTGTTGGAACATCAGAAAACGCTACTTTCTGGTTCATAAAAACGGAGCACATAATTAAAATTGGTGCTTTAGATGATAGTGAGTGAAGATGCAAACTAGAAATTTTTAATATTATTTAATCAAAAAATTTTGTGGCATGAGTTCCTTTATGTTCATAGATAATCCGCGTCTCTGCACATTTGAGATTTAAATGATACACTTGCAAAAATCTTAATTCAGCGATTTAATAAATTTATTTCGTTCTTTATGCTAATGCTTTTAACATCTTTCAAATTGTACCACCCCTTTTTTCAAAATCACATCAATTGCCTCTCTTGAATAACTCGTTAGGTATACTGCTTCAGTACGCAGGCCTCCATGAAGAGCGTCAGAAATTGCGAAAAATTTTCCCTACTTCTTATCTTTCTGATAAACCCTGCACCATGTCTGACCCAGTAAACGAAGTCGCTGAGCAAGTTGCAAAGACGTACTTGGATGAAGAGACCGGAGAACACGTCTCCAAGTCGGAGTTGAAGAAAAGACAAAAGACCAGACAAATTGAGGCCAAGAAAGCCGAGAAGGCCAAGAACAATGTGAACAAGCAGCCAAAGAAGAAGGACATCATGGCTGACTTGAACCCTAACCAGTACTTTGACATCAGATCTCGTCAAATTGAGGAGTTCAGAAAGGCAAACAACGCTGACCCTGAGGCTTTCAACCCATACCCTCACAAGTTCCACCGTACATTGACCGTTCCAGAGTTTGTTGAGAAGTACAAGGGTTTGGGTAGAGGTGAGAGTCTTCAAGACCAGCAAGTCAAACTTACTGGTAGAATCATGACCAAGAGAGAGGCCGGATCCAAGTTGAGATTCTATGTGTTGAAGGGTGATGGTGTCCAGGTCCAAATCATGGCCCAGGCCCAAGACGCAGAGTCCCTCGAAGTCTACGAGAAGGAGCACGACCTCTTGAAGAGAGGTGACATTGTTGGTGTTACTGGTTACCCAGGGAGAACCTCCCCAGCCAAGGGAGGAGAGGGAGAACTTTCTATCTTCTCTGTTTCTGTTGAATTGTTGACTCCATGTTTGCACATGTTGCCAACCGAACATTTCGGTTTCAAGGATCAAGAGAACAGATACAGAAAGCGTTACTTGGACTTGATTGTCAACGACGATGTCAGACAACGTTTCAAGGTCAGATCCGCCATCATTTCCTACATTCGTAAGTTCTTGGACACCAGGGACTTCATCGAGGTTGAAACTCCAATTTTGAACGTTATTGCCGGTGGTGCGACTGCCAAGCCTTTCATCACCCACCACAATGACTTGGACATGCAAATGTACATGAGAATTGCCCCTGAGTTGTTCTTGAAGGAGCTTGTGGTTGGTGGTATGGACAGAGTCTACGAGATCGGTCGTCAATTCAGAAACGAGGGTATCGACATGACCCACAACCCAGAGTTCACCACCTGTGAGTTCTATCAAGCTTACGCCGATGTTTTCGACTTGATGGACATGACCGAGTTGATGTTCTCGGAAATGGTGAAGGAGATCACTGGTGACTACAAACTCACCTACCACCCCGATGGACCAACCGGCGAGGCTTTGACCTTGGACTTCTCTAGACCTTGGAAGAGAGTGAACATGATTGAGGAGTTGGAGAAGGTCTACAACGTCAAGTTCCCACCAGGAGATGAGTTGCACACCGAGGAGACTGGTAAGTTTTTGAAGCAGATCTTGATTGACAACAAGCTTGACTGCACCCCACCATTGACCAACGCAAGAATGTTGGACAAGTTGGTTGGAGAGCTTGAAGACGCTTCCATCAACCCTACCTTCATCTTTGGCCACCCACAAATGATGTCTCCTTTGGCCAAGAAGGACAGAAAGATCCCAGGTTTGTGTGAAAGATTCGAGGTCTTCGTTGCTACCAAGGAAATCTGTAACGCTTACACTGAGTTGAACGATCCATTCGACCAAAGACAAAGATTCGAGGAGCAAGCTAGACAAAAGGCTCAAGGTGACGACGAGGCTCAGATGGTTGACGAGACTTTCTGTAACGCTTTGGAATACGGTTTGCCTCCTACTGCCGGATGGGGATGTGGTATTGATAGATTGGCCATGTTCCTTACCAACTCCAACACCATCAGAGAGGTTTTGTTGTTTCCAACGTTGAAGCCAGATGCTTTGGTGAAGGGTGAAGAGACTACAAGTGCTTAATCTTCATACTATTGGGAATTTGAATTTCAATTTGTTCCTTTCTAATATACAATCATCAATAGGCTTTCAATTTTTCACTAGGTCTCCATTCCTCTTCATCTCTAAAGCCTTCTTGTAAGGCGGGGCTGTAGGTTTCTGAACCGGAAGAAGGTTCCGCTTCTCTTCGCTGGTGTTCAAGGTGTATGTCGCATCAGAGTCACCGTCCGCCAAGTCACCACACGACACGAATTTAGCAACAAATCTCTCTTCATTATATGGGAAGTCCAAGTTCTCTTCAAGGTAGCTCTTTCCCATTTTAGCATCCTCGAAAAACTCCTCAGTAGATTTCGAAAGATCTAGGTTGGGAGTCCAACCAGGTGTGGGACGGTATCCCATACAAACAATAAAAGCCTCCAAGGAGGTTCCTCTCGAGGACCTGGGCTTGGCGCATATAACCCGATCAAACAAGTAACTAAGCTGGCTGTACAAGAGATCGATGTCTCTTCCACGGAAAATCTTAGCCACGAAGGTTCCACCTGGTTTGAGAATGCAGCAAGTGAGTTGCAAAGCACAAAGCACCAATTGAGCCTGGATATATTCGTCCAAATCATGAAGGCCAGTGACATCCGGAGCTCCATCACTACACACGAAATCTGCAGGCTCTCCGCCGAACAAGTCCAAAATTTTCTGTAGTGTCTTTGGATGCGTGATATCTGCCTGAAGACAGGTCACTCCGTCTATGGGGACCATGGGCTGCAAGTCAACGGCCACAATCTTTGCCGGGTTGCCATCTTGCGGATTCTTGTTCAACTCTTTGCTCAAGACTTGAGACCATGAGCCTGGAGCAGCACATAAATCAACCACTCTCTTCACGCCCGAAAAGATATGAAACTCCTCGTCGATTTGTAGGAGCTTGAAGGCTGACCGTGCACGGTAGCCTTCTTCCTTTGCCCTCCTGTAGTAAAGGTCACGCTTATCCTTGCTGGCCTTTCCCATAGTCGTAGAAGAGGAAAGCTCTGAGAAGTGCGGACTTCATCTAGTATAGAGGTGATGCGCTCCTACTCCAGACGAACACCAAAGAATGCGCTTAAGATTTGACTGTAACTACTCATTATCTATTCATTCGAAACTCAACTACACCTGAAAAAGTTTTAATTGGGAATAGTGACTCATAAAGGCAGAAAAGTGAAATGTACATCACGTGACCACTACCATATACTGCATAGAATTTTTTTCTCGTGAGTAGGAAAAAGATCAAACTGACTATCCACCGCCAAGCAGTATCATGTTTGTTCGATATGCAAGATGGTGCCGCTTACCAACTAGAACATTCGTCACTACTAACAGACTCCGTGAAGCAGCCAGCAGCTCGAACGACAAATTCATGAGCCCCAAGGAGTTCTCGGAGAACACCAAGAAGGTTGAAACGGAAAACCAAGAATTCAAAGAACGCTTGTTAAGCCAACCGTACTACTTTCAGCCTAAGATAATAACGGAAAACAAGGTCAGCGAAGTCTCCAAGCGTCCTGTCCCTCTCAATGTCGAGTTGTTGCAATACAAACCGTTGAAGGTAGAAAAGACCCACGGCCATAAGGTGGCCGAAATCTCATTCCGTGGGTTCGAGGAAAAGGAGCTCATAAGAGCATCGGAGTTTGCTGCTAGATCAGCTTTCTACTTGGGTATTCCTTGCTCTGATATCAAGAAGAACAAGACGGAGAGAAGGTTGTATACGGTGATCAGATCACCCTTTGCCCAGGCCAAATCTAAGGAGAATTTCTTCAGAATCACATACAACAGGCAATTGGAGGCATTTGATGCCCAGCCTGAGGTGATTGATTTATGGTTGTCGTACATCAACAAGCATGCCATCGACAAGGTTGAGTACAAGGCTAAAATACATACCAGAGAGTCGCTCCAATTTGCAGAGGAGTTGAGCAACTTGGCAGCCGAGGACTTGCAAATGTCTGAAGCTTATAGAGCAGATGCCGAGGATCCAATCTCCAAGAAGGTCCAGGAAATGTTGAGCTCTGATGACTTCAAGCAGTATATGGAGGAGTCCAAGTAAGGCCCCCCACAACTTTGTACATAAGATAATTGAGGTCAAGGCACCTCGCTAGAATTACCTACTACTGTATATTCGTCATGACACATTTATTTCGTTAAGCAAGTCTACACACAAAATCACCCGTATAATGCCCAGTCGTCGTCTTGGTCCTCTTCGTCATCCGCCTCTCTAGCAAGCCTAAGTTCCTCATCCAACTTGGACTTTCTCAACTTCTGTGCGTCATGTACGTTGAACCGGCACAAAGGACACGTTGAGTTCATCTTCAACCACGGTGCTATGCAATCCATGTCAAAAATGTGTTCTTTTTTGGAGCTGCCTTGGAGTGAGCAAGGAAGCTTGACTATCAACGGATAATCGCTATCAGTATACTTGTTGGTACAGATAGGACAATCCGCTGAGTCTGGTAAAGTCGAAATGTCCACCCTCTCCAAAGAATCGAGAAAGGCGTCATCCACACCCTCGGTGGTGCTTTTGGCATCGGGATCCATTCTACCAAGTTCATCAAGAAAGTTCTGGATCATCTCTGTATTTTCGTCTTCTCCCATCAACCGCAAAGCACCGCTCAAGATCTCTCGGCCTGTTAAAGTCTCGGCATTGAAGTCTATGGTTGTGGTGAGTAAGGTTTCTATAGCATCAGCGAGTGTTTGATACTGCCTCCTCGGGTCACTCTGGGAACGCGATCTGCGGCGGACGTTTATATTATGGTCGCCTGTAGGTTAGTAGAAATTATAAATAGAGTGATTTGATTGGGACATACTCTCATACGATGACATTCTGTGGAGGGTTTTTATACGAATATCAGGCGACTTCTCAGAATGAGTAGCGTGTATCCTGCATAGTATCAGTCTTATCGCCGCCTGCCATGGGTTCCCGCGAATCTTTGGTGCTTCCGCCATAATAGGAGGGTTATTGCAATAAGGAGTTAATTGCAATGAGCAAGTTTAATGAATATTTTGGTACTACCATTTGTACGTAATTTATGTATTCGTAACCTAACCCATATCTTCATCGCGTGCCTCCTTTTCTTCAAACAGAAGATTGGAGAACTTCTCTGCGTAGTAGTAATCTTGGGCATTGTGCTCTGGCTCTGGCTTGGGTTTGTTGGCTATGAAGTAATAGTCCCCATGATTTAGAAATAATGGTGTCATGGGTAAGTCTTCCAGAGGTGTCAGGACCGGGTTCAAAATAGGCGATTGATTTCCATTGTTGGAAATGGTTATTGCCTGAGAGACAGAGTGAGACGAAATTTGCTCGCGCTCTTGAACCTTCGGAAGCGAAGGAAAATTCATGAGGCTGCTCTTGTTAGGCGTTCTCAACGAAGAAATGGTAGATTTTGGAGGCGTTTGCGAGCTGAGCCAAAATCTCGACGGTGACCCATTTCCTGAGATTGGATCTAAGTTTGGGGAGTCCGGGGTATAGGAGCTGTTTCTCACCATAGGTATGAAAGATGGGCTTGAAGAGGCAGGGAATTCCGACGACCCATTGGGAATCGGCGATGTAAGTTTATGATATGGCTGCAAGCGTTGCTGACTCAAATGCGTTATGGAGTTCCTCGATCTAAGGTTTGTGTAGGAGTTCGCTCGGTCTCCAGAGATCAGTGACAAGTTCAAAGGAGTGGGCTTGATCCCCGAGTATGCTGCATCTGATGAGTGTATTGTAGGAGGAATTGATGCCTGGTTGCTGCCTAACGACAACAAGGAGATGGTTGACGACGAGGGAATTAGCCTGCCGTCGGAGTCCTTTCCCACAGAAGTTGCTAGGAGCGTGGGTTCTGGATGCTCATCAGTATAAACCGGCTCTGTATTATTGTATGAATGATAATAGGGGGCGTTTTTCGATTTGCGGTTATCGCCCGCCAAGGATTCCGATAGTAAGGATTTGGTGGATTGCCTGATCTGCTTATTGGTGGGAGCAGCTTCCAGGCCGCCATTTGGATTTAGCGATAGTCCGTCTAAATTGTCCCTTATGCTATTGGTGGTGCATTCTGGAGACATTTTGTGTAGATGTGTGACGTGTGAATTTAGCCGATCACCAGACTTATCTTCTTCGGCTGGCGTGTGAGAAGACAAGGTTCAATACCCGTCAGCGGATAATGCCAGCTATATAAGCTCAGAATTACCGCAAGCGGCTCTTTGTGATGTAACGAAGTGCAGGTGAGGTTCGGAAAACCAGAATCTGCTTGTTTATGATCTGATAGTGGGAAAGAAGTGCTATTAGGCCGTGCAAATTGTTTTCAGAGAACTAAGAGAAAAATTGCGAAAGACGTACGCCGTCTTGCACACAGTCCAAGATAAGGAGGCCTATGCGGGTTACGATACGGAGATATTAAGGGGTTCCGAATTCGGGATATTTTTGCCTTGCTTGATTGGCTTTGTTTCTGCTTTGGCTGAAAAAGGAAGGTTCAAGCTAGAAGTTGTCTCTGTTGCTTATATGCCCCTTGCAGCTGTACTGGTTTAGCCGAATCCTTATCAGATAGGAGGCACTTCGCGAAAATCTTGCATAGTGGGTACGAATTGGGTACAGTTGTAGGGCCAAAAAACATCCAAGGGTCTAGGAAATTGTCGCCTCCTGTCAAGTGCGCAGAAGCTTGACATTGTATATAGTCACGCCTAATTGCATTGTTGTCTGTAAAAGTCTAAACGTAGTCTAATATTCTTCGGTATCGAGCACATCGATTTTGAATACCTTATCTGGATTCAAGATCCGTTTCGGGTCCAAAGCCATTTTAACCTTTCTCATTGTGTCGACCGTGGTGGGTCCGAGTTCCAAGTCAAGGTACTTTCGTTTGCCGTTCCCAATTCCGTGCTCTCCGCTCGCAGTGCCCTCATTGTTCAAGCCAATAACCATCATTTTATTCACCAATTCTGCACACTGCTTCTTTGTCTCTGGGGTGTAGAATATATCAGCGTGGAAATTGCCGTCTCCCACATGTCCAAGAATTACCGATTCGAATCCGGACTTCTCGATCAATAAACGCACCTCTTCCAAAACACTGGAAAGCTTGGAGAGTGGAACGGCAATGTCGGTAACCCACAACCTCACGTTCTCGTCAATCTCGTTCTTACCGTAATTGAGTATGGCATAAAAAGCATTTTTTCGGGCACTGAACAATTCTTCCCCTTCCTCCTCTGTTTCCGCAGCGGTAAAATCTTTACAATTGTTGGCAAGCGAGACTTCTTCCACAACCTTGAGAGTCTCATTCACAACAGTCTGGCTCAAGCCCCCGATTTTGAAGAATATCGTGGGCACTTCTAGCCACTCCTTGGACCAGTACCCGCTATAGTTAATACAATGCATCATGTCCTTATCCAAGAGTTCAATGGCTTCAGGGCGAATCCCTCTGCGAAAGAGTTCGGCAACTGTTTTGGTGGTGTCAAGTATAGTGGAGAATTGACCAACCACCACAGTCTCTACTTGTGGCTTCACGTGCAAGCGAACAGTGGCCTCGGTTACTATACCCAAGGTGCCCTCGCTTCCTATGAACAACCCCGTAAGGTTGTAGCCTGCACTGGTCTTTTTTGGGCGTTGTCTGGTTTTAATGATGGTACCGTCTGCAAGAACCACCGTCAAGGAAATCACATTTTGCATCATGGCACCATACCGAGAAGCATTGACTCCAGAAGCGTTCGTATTGACCATTCCTCCAATCAACCCACTGGTTCCACAGTCACATCCAAACAACAAAGAGTCTCCTTGTAGCTCTTCGTTGAGCTGCACCCAATTTACGCCTGCTTCCAATTGAACATCCAAATCATCACGATTAACTCTTAAAATCCTATTCATCTTGCTAGTGTCCAAAATTACACCAGGCCGAGTGCTGAAAAAATGGCCCTCCAAGGAAGAGCCTCCAGAATATGGCACCACGGGCACATTATATTGGTGCAAAATCTTCATGATTTTTGAGACATTCTCAGTGGAAGTTCCGTAGATCACCCACTTGGCTTTCTGGTGTGGTTTTGGGGCATGTGTGGTAAATCCGTTATCAAAGTGGCCGTCGATTTCTGAGCCACTATTGGTGACATATTCCAGGCCTATGATCTTTTCTATTTCCCGAATTGCAGTGGCCAATTGTTCCTTAGTGCAGTAGACCGGCGATCCAATGTCTTTAAGTTTTGTGGTTGACGATAGTGGGAAGGAATCCTCGGGCGGATTCTTAGTCACCTGTCTCTGGCCAAGTGCATAGGATGCAACTCCCACCCCCAAAGCAAGAGCAGAAGCCAAAGAGTATTTCCAAGTCCGAGAATGCAGGTGCGATGCCGTGGAGTATCCACGAACAAGGCGTGGTGCCTTAAATAGTGTGGAACGAAACATTCCCTTTGGTGGTGGGCGACTTATCTATGGAGCGGTCTCGGGAAGAACATTCTGACTGCGAATGACTGCATAGTTCCTTTAGCGAGGTGCATGAGATGATACGTGATACGTCTAATAAGAACCCGAGGCGATCTGGAAGCAAGTAGTCAAAAGGAGTTCAGAGAAAAACGAGGTTAAAAATACTTGGAGGGTGTCAATTTAGAAGTTTGAAAAGTTTGTGAGATTTTCTCAGAATATGGTGTGCGGTTTGCTCGGGCGAGCAGTAGTCTATATTCTTCCGTATGCTCAATATGCGATCTCCAATTTTCAAAGGCCGGTACACTTGGGCACTTTTATTCATAAGACCATGAACACTATATGTACCATTCACTTTCGGAAAACTCAGCTGATCTAAATGTCCGGCTTTTGATCAGATTCATTATGTGGATTTTAGCGTAACTAATTACAAAAAACCTCTGGAAGTGACTCTGAGTGCATAGCTGTAGCACTTCCTTCGGCTAACGGTAGTCTTTCCAGCTTTAGACAAATTTAAGGTGTTTGAGACGTTCAATACGCCAAAATGGTTTTGATCCGAAATTCTCAATGCTTCGGTTACAGATATATTGGCACACTCTGTTTATAGGTGACGTATAGTGTTGCTCTATAATATTGGACCACAAAGGAGCTTCACCCTTGTCATCCAGGCTTCACAATATTTACGGTACGACATTTACAATAGGTTCATAAAGCTTTCCAACCACCGGCAATAGCCGTCGCATCGGGGCGCCACATGTTTTTTTGGACCGCATAATAATGCACATTCACTCTCGCAAACGTAGGTCTTCCGGAACGGTAAAATGTCTAAGGACAAAAACAGCCTTATTTACAGCCAAAAAAGGTTTTTCTGAAAGAAGTAATATTATCCCAAATACGTTTCAGGCAGGTGAACAAATTGTCATGCACTCGGAACAATCAGATGCATGCGTCTCCCCGGAAGCTCTCCATGGGCTTCATACCCCACCTCTTCAACATGGCAATGTCCTCATTCCAACCATTGCATGCAGTCGTAAGCATTTGTTCCCCCGTGAATATAGCATTGCAGCCAGCCATAAAACACAAGAACTGTTCATGCTCCTTCATGGAGTACCGCCCTGCAGCTAAGCGAATGATAGCACGAGGCATGATTAGCCGCGCAGATGCTATTGTTCTAAGCATGGCATCGAAATTTAGCCGTCTCTTCAGATCACGAGGGATTTGCTTGATTTCCTGCTCCATAGGCGTACCCTTGATAGGCACTAACTTGTTGATGGGCAAAGACTCTGGGTGCTTTTCCATAGTGGCCAAAGTGTAGAGAAAGCCGACGTGGTCATCGGGCGTTTCGCCAAGACCCAATATTCCGCCCGTGCAAGCCTTGAGGCCTGCTCGCTGGACGTTCTTTATTGTCTGCAAGCGGTCTTCATATGACCGAGTAGATATCACTTTGGGATAATGTTCCCGTGAGGTGTCTATGTTGTGGTTATATGCCGTAAGGCCTGCCTCTTTCAAGTCGGCGGCCTGTTGTTCACTAACCATTCCCAAGGTAACGCAGGTTTCCATTTTCAATTCGTCATTTATCCACTTGACCATCTCAGAGATTTTTCTCAACCCCGATTTCCGTCCATTCATATCTCTCCATGCAGCTCCCATGCAGAACCTCGTGGACCCATTGGTTTTGGCCTTAATGGCTGCTTCCTTCACCTCTTCCAATTTGATCATCTTCTCTGCCTTTGTTCCTGTATCGTACCTTGATGATTGGGAGCAGTACTTGCAATCCTCCGTGCATCCACCACTCTTGATGTTAAGGAGAGTGCACAATTGCACGGCCCTTGGGTCGTTATATTTCTTGTGCTGGAGTTGTGACTTGAACATGAGTTCCTGGAGTGGGGTCTCATAAATACTCTTGATCTCCTCGCGGGTCCAGTCACTTCTTGGCCCAGATTCAAGTGCCTTGTCTATGGCATGGGTGAATGTAGCAGTGTGTCTAGTTGCAAGCTGGGACGTGCAAGTGACCGCCAGGAAGAGACTTCTGTAAAGGAATTTCATTGTGTATTTCTCTTAAAAAACGAGAAATAGCTTCTACTTTTATACAGTCATGGGGATAAGAGATTAATTTTGCAATCGATATCATTGGATGATAACTTTGCAACTTCGCGCTGAGGCTGACTACTAAGGCCGACTCAAGTGCATGGGCCGTTGACTCAGCTGCAAGGGCCGCTTGACTCAGGCGACTCACCGCGTTTCGCGCAGACACAGGGCCGAGTGCTTAGGGCTGGAGCCCTAAGACTTTTTGCCTAAATGTGGTTTTCGCCTGCACACGACCGCGCGCGCCGGAGGTGGATACATGAAAAAATTATTCTCAGCTTCAGTCAACTTCCAACTATACCAATCACAATGGCTCCAGTTGTATGTATCACTTAAGTTTTTGAGGATATCGATCAGTTCGTTTACCTTGAACGGGTTCTATTAGTCGAGAAAGCGGCAGGCCTCATGTCTGTCGTGTTTTTGATTCTTCACAGATTACAAGATCTTGGGGACTTGAATATCATCTACTTAGCTTTTTGAAGCCCGTCCAGGGTAGCTATGCTGTCTTTATTCGGCACACGGACACGTGTGTTCTGCAATAATCGTGCGGTAGGCTAACAGGACTCTAGACCACTAAAACCCAAGCTGCTAAGAAGTTCGTCGTTGACACTTCTGCTCCAGTTGAGAATGGTGTCTTCGACCAAGAGGCTTACGTCAAGTACTTGACTGAGCACATCAAGGTCGACAATATCGTCGGTAACTTAGGTGAGCACATCTCGATCACCGAGGAGGAACACAGTGTTGTTATTGTCTCCACTGTTAAGTTCTCTGGTAAATACTTGAAGTACTTGACAAAGAAGTACTTGAAGAAGAACCAGCTTAGAGACTGGATCAGATTCGTCTCTACCAAGAAGAACAACTACAGATTGCAATTCTACTCCATTGACGAGGATGAGGAGGACGAGGACGAAGAGTAAATTATTTCTCAGACTGATTAATATACACATACGTTAGGTCTCCGGCCTTCGGCCTTTTTGTAGCTTTTTTTTGTAACTTATTTTTTTGTATCGTTTCATTGTGACGTTTACCTCCAAGTCTGAGCTGGTTATAATGCAAGGCAACTTGTTCATGGGCCTACCGAATGCCTATGAATGACGTGCACCACACTTCATAACATGTGATGTGTGCATATACCCCACTATGGTGTTTCCGTACAATTCTACAACAATAGCGTGGCAAATGATTATTCGATGGGTTTCCTGAAAAAGGCTGACCAAATAATATTTCAGTTGACTGCATGGACTAGAGTGCCAAGCCCCAAAATGTAAGGGATAGGTCTGGCCTAATCCCGGTTTTAACATACACAACCTGTCCTGTACCTATAACAATCAGCACGATCTTCCAAATCGATCACGTACACCACTTTAAGAAGCTTGCAAGGGGGTCTATGCATCATGCATGGATTCCTTCGTAAACTATTTTTATTATGAGGTGGTCTATTTACTCTTTAGGAAGTAATCATCGTAGCTATTCTTTCTTAACACACTTTAGATTCGTTTTCCTCGTCTAACAAATATCAAAAGTTTAAAGTAACAAATCGACTTCGTGGCCAAGTTGGTTAAGGCGTGGGACTGTTAATCTCAAGATCGTGAGTTCGACCCTCACCGAGGTCGTTTTTTTTTTTTTTTGCTTCTTCTCGCTTTGTTTTGGTTTTTATTTGTATACTACGAATCGATTATGCACTGACACAATGTATGCATTAGGGCAGCAGGTTTCCACATGGGGAATTCTTCCGACATTTAAAGTTCAATCACCCCCACATGATCATACTGTTTAAACAATCGACGAGCACTTTTCCGCGCTTATTCTCTCTATTTTTTGCCGCTTTTAAACGATGCGTCAGTCATCAGTCGGGACTCTCGTACAGGCGCGGATTTTTCACCACTCTGCGTGAAGCCTCTGCAAATATATATAGCCAGCTATAGAGGAGCCTGTCTCACCAAATAATCTAGATAACAACAAAAAATGGAGTCCCTCCCTACCAAAGTGTGCCCCTTTGTCAGCTCTGCATCCTCAAGGGTGCTTCGTCAGGTTAACAAGTTGCCCACTTTGATGAAAGCTTGTCCTTATGCCGGAGGAGCTATGGGTGCAAGAAATTACACCTCGTCGAGTAAGCCTGCTCAGGCTTCCACTTCCCCTGCAGCTTCGTCTATCTCGGGGGCTTCCTCCACTTTCTACTCGTTGAAGCAGAAGGACTTAGCAGTGGAGGACATGGGTATCGTAGACAGATCGTCCACCAATGATGCGTTCGACTATGATGGGTTTGTGGATGCTGAAATTAGAAAGAAAAGAGACGACAAGTCTTATCGGTTTTTCAACAACATTAACCGGATGAGGAAGAACTTCCCCAAGGCCCACTTGACCCAGGAGGCCGATAAAGTCACCGTGTGGTGCGCAAATGACTACTTGGGCATGGGAACCAACGACAAGGTTATTGAGTCCATGAAGTCTACTTTGGATACTTATGGAGCCGGCGCTGGAGGAACCAGAAACATTGCAGGGCATAACAGACATGCCATCACTTTGGAGTCGGAGCTCTCTGCTTTGCATAAGCATGAGGCCGCGTTAGTGTTCAGTTCATGCTACGTGGCCAATGATGCGGTGCTTTCGGTGATGGGTCAGAAAATCAAGGACTTGGTTATCTTTTCCGATGACTTGAACCATGCCTCGATGATTCAAGGTATCCGTAACTCTCGCGCCAAGAAGGAAGTGTTCAAGCACAATGACTTGGTGGACCTCGAGGCTCGGTTGGCCAAGTACCCTAAATCCACTCCCAAGTTGATCGCGTTCGAGTCGGTGTACTCCATGTGCGGATCCATTGCCCCGATCGAGGCCATGTGTGATTTGGCTGACAAGTACGGAGCGTTGACCTTTTTGGATGAGGTGCATGCAGTCGGCATGTACGGTCCCCACGGAGCTGGTGTTTCCGAGCACTTGAACTTCGAGGAGCACTTGGCTGCAGGCTTAATCAACATCCGTGAAACCTCAGTTATGAACAGAATCGACATGATCACTGGCACTTTAGGAAAGGCTTTTGGTGTTGTGGGTGGATATGTTACGGGAAAGAGATCAATGATCGACTGGTTCAGATNCTTTTGGTGTTGTGGGTGGATATGTTACGGGAAAGAGATCAATGATCGACTGGTTCAGATCCTACGCCCCAGGTTTTATTTTCACCACCTCTTTACCTCCTTCCGTCATGGCCGGTGCCTCCACGGCCATCCGGTACCAGAGATCCAACATATTGGATAGAATCGCTCAGCAGAAGAACACTAGACACGTTAAGGACAAGTTCAACGAGCTCTCCATTCCAGTCATCCCCAACCCCTCGCACATTGTGCCTGTTTTGGTTGGAAATGCCAAGGATGCCAAGAAGGCCTCGGATTTGTTGTTGAGCAAGCACAACATCTATGTGCAAGCCATCAACTTCCCCACGGTTCCAATTGGGGAAGAACGGTTGAGAATCACGCCTACCCCAGGCCACGGACCTGAGATTACAAAGGAATTGATCCAGGCTGTTGACAGTGTGTTCACGGAATTGGACTTGCTTAGAACCGGTGACTGGGCAAAGAAGGGTGGCTTGTGTGGAGTTGGCAACGACGATGCCGTGCCAGTAGAGCACATTTGGACCGATTCGCAATTGGCCTTGACCAACGCCGACTTGAATCCAAATGTGATTAACCCGATTATTAGCCCCAACGCTGTGAGCTCGGGAGTCTCTATTTAATGACTCTAGATTGAATGGGTTCTCCATCTAATGGAGCCCCAAAGAGCATCTACAAAGATTTAGTATTTCAACAATACATTCGTAATCTAGTGTCTATAATTAATCCTTTTCAAGACTTTCGTTGGCGTATTTTGAGCTCTTGGTATCGTCGGACATCTGAGCTGCCTCGATCTCCACCGTGCCACGCTTGCCCATAAATATTAGGGCAATCGTGATCAACGAGCTCCTTCCTTGACATAATGGAGCAATGATAATGTAGAGGGCTGCAGCTATTAGCCAGATCATAATGATCACCACAAATGCAGTAAAACTCCTCTTGCTGAACTCGTATTTGGAGCCCAACAATGCAGTGGGAAGAATGACGTAACATCCAAGAAGCAAGAAGATGTTACATAACACAGCAAGCCAAGTTTGAGTCTTCAACTTCCGATTGGTTTTTTCGCTCACCTGGACGGCGAGATATTCCTCTCGGTCAACGTCGTCACCGAGAGTGATCTCATCGTTCAACCTGCGCATGTCGAAAGGTATTGCGTCAGGCTTCAACAACGAGATGATGGCAATGTAAATAGGTGCAGACCCCAATGCAGTTATATTTCCGATGAAGGTGGCCTGGGGGATAAAAAGAGTGTCACGGTCAATGACTCCTCCGCCGTAATGGTAGGTAGAGCCGATCCAGCATGCCAAACCAGTGAGTGTACCTAGTGGGGCCCCAATGACCAAACTCATTTTGGTCATTTTGCTCCAGAACAATGTAAGGGTCACGGCACTCACTTCCGGCGTCAAGATGATTCCTGTGAAACTAAGTAACCAGCCAACAGTGACTCCCACGTAGTTGAAGACCACTGCCAACACGGCCATGAAGAGACCAAAGACAACCACAGATAAGTGCGAGCATTTCACAAGCTGTGATCCGGTAGCATCTGGCTTGATGTAGGTACGGTAAATATCGTAGGTAGTCACGGAAGAAAAAGCAATGAGCTCTGCGGAGGTAGCAGACGTGACGGACATGAAAAGAATTAACAAGCCTGCAGCTGCACCACTCTTTCCGAAAATGGCTGCCAAACCGTAAATGACAGGCAAACCGGAATTAACCTCAAAGTCCGTCAATAGATTTGGGTATGTCACGGAAGCTGGGTTATTGATCAAAGCACGACATGCCAAACCTGCAGACATTCCGAGAGAGACTGGGATGATCACCCAGCACAAACCTCCCATCAAGTAACCCATGAACACACTGTTGGCGTCGGAAGCAATGGCTCGTTGGGAGTAACCTGGGTCACCCAAAACAGAACTAAGACCTCCAATTGTGATAGACCAGGTATTGAAGAACAAGTTTGGGTCATTAAACGAAAGATATGACTGTCCCGATGGGTTAGGGAACAGTTTCTGTGCCTCTTTCAATAGATCGTACATTTTTCCTGGGGATCCTATGAGTGGAGAAGTACAGTAGATTGTGAAGCAAGCAATGATAAGCACAAGGTAAATGATCACAGTGTGTATCCAGTCCGACACGAAGGTGGCCTTCAATCCACCCAAAGCTGTGTAGATAATCACACCCAAGGGCAAAAGAAAAGAAGCAGCCACGGTGTGAATTCCAGTGGTGGCAGCGAACCCTTGGGAGCCTCCTAGAAGCAACAACGACGAGATCAAAATGTTGGTGGCCATACAGTAGAAGAGAAACACCCAATGGCCTGTCTTTCCATAACGTAAGTAAAAACATTCCGACACCGTGTGGGCCGAAGGGGCCTTCCGTTTCAACTGTAAGGCGAGGAAAAGGAAGAGAGTGATCTGTACGACACCCCCCACGCCGTACATGTAGCCTCCACCGATACCATGGGCATAGGACCAGGCACTCGAGGTCAAGAGAGTGGCAGGCCAAGTCCAAGCAGAGACGGTACTAGACGCGATCAATCCCGAACCCACGTTTCTGGACGCCGTGGAGAAGCGCTCGGAGTTTTGCTTTTGGTCCAAACATTTGGAGAGTACTCTGGTGATGACGGCCATCAATAGGGCAAAAGCTGCACCAAGACCCACGGCAAAACCATAGCCATAGCCTTGATCAAGAATAACAGTCATGATGAAAACTCAAGAGGTTCGCTATGGAGCTACGAAATGCCGCGGGAAGTGCGTACCTTATATAATAACGAAATAGGGTATGAGATGCCTTATCGAGAAGGCGGAAACATTGCCTTGCATAGTGCCTAAAAAGGCAACCGAATCGAACTATATGCAATATCTGCCTAATCTACTGCGCTTTATTCCTGTGAATACAGAGATAGGCCAACGCGGAATTAGACCCCATATTAAGTCCTAGTTGCATAAACGGCCAGGTCAACGGGCTAATGGCTTTAATCAACTTGACCTTCTTGAGGATTTTTCATATGCAAAGAACTGCAGGACATAGCCTTGAGGGCGGTGTTTCGCAGAGCGAGGTGCGTCTAAAGCACTATATCGACCAATTCCGACATGGCTCCCTGCATAAGGGTCGCATATGTACCCTAGGCCTCGCTAACGACAGGATGGCGTCACTAACCGCGGGACGGCTATGCGACGAAGAAGTCCCTATATGAACCTGCACATAGTCGCACCGCGAATTCCAAATCATCAACAAAGACACCTGCGCACTAGCCAAACTACAGGACAAGGGCCCATCTGATCATGGACCAGGTACAGTTTATCAAGTTGCACTTGAGCCGCCTAGTCAATTCTCTCGCTCCAGAAGATCTCAATTGGGATCATGCGCAGAACCTCGTCGACGACTTACTCCATCTGCTTACTTTGCCTCGCCCTACGGGAACCACAAATTCAACTGCTCAGCTACTACAAGATTACGAGCGCCTCTTTGTGAGCCATGGCCGATCCAGGGACTGGAGTCATTTCAAGATCATTATCCAGATTCTTGCCGAGAAAAAACTGGACGAGGAGATTGCCAAGTATTTGACCTTCCTATCTCATCTACTTCCCGATTCAGGCACTTTCTCTAGTCCTCAGCGACCTGTTCCTCATTTGGAAACAGAGCTGGCCGCCTTATTTTCTCAGGGAGAACCTTCTCAGCAAACGAATTCACAATCTTCTATTTTGAATCCTAATCTATCTTCTCGGACACTGAGGGAACTCGACGAGTCATCTATACTAAACTCGCTACAATATACCTTAATTGGTCAGGATACCCGACTTCTCACATTTCTGTCGGACTACTTAAGCATAGAAATTTCTCTTGGGATAGACAAGTGTTTCTCGAGTCTATTGGCTGATGTTCTAGAGCCTGCATTATTATTCAGCACTTTACAGAAACACCTTGAACGAGCCAAGGGCAATGAAAAATCCCCAATCAAAACTGCCTTCACTCGATTCCTTGAGTCTTACCTAAAAGACTATGCAAGCTTTATCCAGACGACATTCACCAGAAACCCAAAGTCTTTATTCGCACTTCTTGATCAATTGACTGATCAGATCCGCAATTTGCGCTTGCTCTCATACCTCAATGAACGTCAAATGAATTTGGATGGTTTTCAATTTCTTGAAGAAGTTTTTAAATCATCTCAGTCGGGCGATCTTAATGTCGCCCAAATCTCACATGAGATTTACAGACAGATAGTTGTGCCGTATTTTGAGTACATCGAACATTGGATCATCAAGGGTCGTCTAATAGATGAAAACAAAGAGTTCTTCGTTTCTTTTAACGCAGGTGAAAACCATGTGAACGATATCATTGCATTTGATGCCACCAAGATCCCTACTTTCATGCATTACGAGAAAAGCACATTCACCAAAATACTCCAGATAGGTAAAACCCTTATTTTCTTGGAGAATTATTGCGAGGAATTGGACTGGGTCAACGGGTTTGCCCTGAAATATTTCACTCTAGTCTTCAAAGTCCATGGAGGCTTGCTTTCAATGACTTCGGCCGCCATCCAAGAGCTAATCGATGCTCAGTTCAGTGAGGTAATCAATTACTTGGCATTCCTATTACAGAAGAAGTACCATATCTTCCAGCATCTACTTTACTTGAAAAAAGTCATGTTGATGGAAGCCAGTGACCTCATTGAAAACATCAACAAGAAGGGATCCCTGCTTTTTTCGCAGCCTGCTATGAGCTTGACTTCTGGAAAGTTATCAGACATTCTTGATGATTCTATCAACGGGTCTTCTTTACAAGAGATCCCCAATTACTTCCGAGACCGGATCGACGCTCGAATCTTGGATCTCAGTCATGGCACTGTTGGCTGGGATGTCTTCACCCTCGACTACAAGATTCCTGAGGCATCATTAGAGGCTCTTTTAAACTACAAAAACGAGGGTACTCAATATTTACGACTTTTCAACTTTTTATGGGGACTCAGGCATTTTCAATTCATCATGCTGAACAATTACATGGAGTTTCAAATGTTGCACAGGAGTGACTTGCGAATTTTAAAGCAACGGTGCCTGCAAGGCAAGTCCGTAAAGTTTGATTTGAAACGCTGGGAATGGTTCAAAAAGTCCGTCAGAATGATCAGTATTATTCGCAATCGGATGTTTTTGTTGCTACAAGCAGTCCTTCGGTTTGTTTCGTTCTCTTTGATAGAAAGAAGCTTCAACGCGAAGATTGTCCTGAAGGTCTTCAAAAGTGTAACTTCACATAACATTTGTCTTGAGCAGCAGAATGAAACTACTAAGCTTCCAGTCCTAAATGCAAAATATGCAACCGAATGCAAGCAAAACAATGAGTTTGAAAAAGCGAAAGCTGAGTCCTTCATTGAACATAGCATGCGGGAATTCACTGTTGATGAGTTGACCACAATGCACAGTGATTACCTTCAGAGTATAACGAATTGCAAGTTATTCCGGGAGGATGTCAGAGGAAAACATTCGGAAACTTCATTTGTGGACCAGATATTTGCATTTTTGGAAATCTCATTTTCTTTTGTCAAAACGACGGAAGAGTTTGGCGTCTTGTTGAACGATTATGTCAACATTTATAGTGTGCTGTCTGGGCAAAGCAGTGGACAGTTCGAAGACGGGTTGGAAGATACGTACACCAGCATGAAAATGCTTATGCGAAAGGCTTATCAGAATATTTACTTGCAGAGGTTCGAGCCCAGCCTCGGTGTTTTTCTACGGGACTTGCGATCCGAGGCCGACTTGAAAGATTTGAGCAAGTTCATCTAAGTGAAATTCTGCGGCCGCGTTTATCATGACGCACCCTGATTTTACTGACAGCCCCACTTCGCACGATCAGAACCACCAGGGATGAAACGCCAAGAAGAAACGGCGACCATGACACTGCTCACGTTAATAGCAGCTAAATTTAAAGTGCATTTTTAATACCCTGAAAAGTTTTTCAACTCTCTTGCTGCATTTCAGGCCTTAAAATTTTGCATTTGTATGGTGGTGTGGCCCTCGCAACTGAACCCAAGTACCGAGGACCGAGGGGTCCACGTGCAGTACGAACCTGAATCGTGGGGAAAATATCACACGAAATTCTTCACGTATATAAGACGTAGAGCCCTTCCCAAAGTCTGCACCGGAGTTCAATTGCGAGTCGTGAGTCGCTCTTTTAATTTTATTTATAATCTCCCCCCAACGCTTATCATCTATCGCTAAAAAATGGACGAAACAGACAGTGTTTTGGTCGACAACATTAAATCGTTCGCCTCGGGTGGTTTTGGAGGTGTGTGTGCCGTTTTAACCGGCCACCCCTTTGACTTGGTCAAGGTCCGTTTGCAAACTGGCGTTTACAACTCCACTTTGGAATGTATCAAGGGTACAATTGCCAAGGATGGGCCTCGCGGCTTTTACAGAGGTGTCATGCCTCCTCTCATTGGTGTTACGCCCATGTTCGCCGTTTCCTTCTGGGGTTACGACATGGGTAAGAAGATTGTGTCTTCATTCACAGGAAAGAAGGTGGAGGAGTTTTCCATTGGTAACATCTCCACAGCTGGTTTTCTCTCCAGTATTCCTACCACTGCAGTTGCTGCTCCTTTTGAAAGAGTCAAGGTCATGATGCAAGTGCAAAGTGGAGCCAAGAAGTCCATGGCTTCAGTTATTGGAGAGATGTACCGTACCGGGGGTCTTCGGTCCATTTTCAAGGGTTCTGCAGCCACTTTGGCCAGAGATGGACCAGGTTCTGCGCTCTACTTCGCTACATATGAGCACGTCAAGGGAGCCTTGTCCACGCCCGGCCAGGACTTGAGTTTGTTGGCCGTTTCTATTGCCGGAGGATGTGCTGGTGTGTCCATGTGGCTTGGTGTCTACCCAATTGACACCATCAAGTCTACCCAGCAGTCATCCAACGTGAGCATTTCAATCGCCAATGCCACGAAATCGATCTATGCCAAGGGAGGCATCAAGGGCTTTTTCCCTGGAGTTGGGCCTGCTCTAGCCAGATCCTTCCCTGCTAACGCTGCTACATTTGTGGGAGTGGAAGTGGCCAAGAATTTCCTTGAGAAGTTGTAGTGAATATAAGTCTCTACCAAGTATACCGTAAAGGCTCGGGCGTAGTGAGAGTAGTGAGAAAATACAGGTGTTATTGGACTTCGCACGACGCCGTGTTCTCATACTCACCCTCAAGTCGACATTGATAAGGCAAGTCCCACCAGCTTAAACAAACAGCACACAATGTCGTTGACCGATGATCAAGTATGTCGTATCCCAAGAGACTGAAACCGAGGGTCTGTTTCCCGGTCAATTTCCTCGAATTTTACTTCAAGCAACTGTTCGTGGCATATACTAACAAGCGAAGGTAAATTCCGAGCTTCGTAAGATGAAGGCTTTCATCGACAAAGAGGCTCAAGAGAAGGCCAAGGAAATTAGATTGAAGGCTGACGAGGAGTATGAAATTGAGAAGGCTTCCATTGTCAGATCGGAAACCGCCGCCATTGACAGTGCATACGAGCAGAAGTTCAAAAAGGCTTCTTTGGCTCAACAAATCACCAAGTCTACGATTGGAAACAAGACCAGATTAAAGGTTTTGAGCGAAAAGGAGAAGGTTTTGTCGGAAATCTTCGAGGAAGCTGAGAAGAGCTTGGTGACATTGACCTCCAAGAAGGCCGACTACAAGCCAGTTTTAGAAGGCTTGATTGAAGAAGGATTGTATGCCATTTTCGAAGACCAGGTGACGCTCAGAGTGAGAGAGGCTGATGTTCCTCTTGCCAAAGAAGCCTCTGAAGAGGCCGCCAAAAAGTTCGCCGAGAAGGCCAAGTTCTCTGTTTCTATCTCCATTGACGACAAGAACTTCTTGGACTCCAAGCAGGCTGGAGGAGTTGTTGTGGTTGACAAGACCGGCAAGATCGAGGTCAACAACACTTTGGAAGAAAGATTGAACATCTTGGCTGCGGAGGCTTTGCCTGGTGTGAGATTGGAGTTGTTCGGCCCCTCCGCCACCAGAAGGTTCTTCGACTAAGTGTATTGATGAAGATCGTTACATACATTCATTTCTAAAACATTAAAAGCGTTACTTCTCCGATTATTCTCAATCTGTAGTCGTTGCACATTTGGTACTCCGGCTTGCCCATGGCCTCGATGATGTGCTCACTACAAATCCGCGCACCACCTGTATTACATGCATCAAGTCATTTGTTAACTCCATCAATACGCCATGCTCCCCGGTCTACGAAGTATCTACTGCTTCAAGCCCTCGCTCAGCCGCCTCGACTTGAGGCCTTTTTGTCATTCACATCAAAAGCTTCGAGCTCTCCGGCCCAAGCATCTCCGTCTGGACCGTCATCCCAATGAGCATGAACGCACTATCTTGGGGCGAGTCAAGCCCATAGCTCCAAACGATATGTATGTGTCATGCACCACCTTTGACAAGCAGGGCAACGTTATTTCTGTTTCGAAAAAATACCCCAAGGCACAGTTCCTAAATGACAATAACCTTTTCCCTCGAGACTTGCGCAAAGTCGATTCCTCCTCCATCGATGTGGCTCCCACCATTATGGTGCGCTCAGCAAATGCCATCGTGGTGAATTTGCTACACATCAAAGCCATTATTAAAAGTGATAACATAAAAATCTTCGATACGGCCAACTCTTCGGTCGCCACCAAATTGGGTCTTTTTATGTACGACTTGGAACTCAAGCTTAAAACAGCAAGCACACTACCGTACGAGTTCAAGGCTTTGGAGTGTGTTTTAATCAGCGTTTTGAGTTATCTCGAGGCAGAGTTACAGACACATTTGGACAGCTGTGGGGAGATTCTAGCGGAGTTGGAGGACAACATAAGCAGGGAAAACTTGCAGCAAATCTTGATCAAGCTGAAGAGCCTCACCAGCTTTTACCAGCGGTCGACCTTGATCCGAGATGTTTTGGAAGACCTACTTGATAACGACGAGGATCTTAATGGCATGTACTTGACCACCTCCAAAAACTACAACCCCTTGAATGATACCACGGATTATTCCGACATCGAGATGATTCTAGAGAGTTACTATACGCACTGCGATGAGGTGGTGCAACAGGCAGGCTCGCTTATCAGTGACATCAAGGCCACGGAGGACATTGTCAATATTATTCTTGATACCAATCGAAACTCGCTTATGTTGTTTGAGTTGAAGGTTACCATCTACACTCTTGGCTTCACTGTGGCCACGCTCATTCCTGCTTTCTACGGTATGAATCTCAAGAACTACATTGAGGAATCCACCTACGGTTTTGGTGCGGTGGTAGTATTGTCAGTGATTCAGGGCCTTCTTGTAACATTCTGGAATTTCAAAAAGTTACATAAGGTGCAAAGACTCACCATGATGTCCAATTCAAGTCTATACAAAAACCGTATCCGCAACTACAAGACTGGAGGTTGGTTCCACAAAGGATGGTGGCATAGGCTCTTATACGGCAACAGAACGCCCCGGCATTTCCCTACCAACAAAGAAAGAGACGTTATCTGGAGAATGATAAATGACGAGAACCATTAAGGTAATGTATGTATATAGAAATCATTAAACACTGCTTTGATGTCACATTGTTAAGATTAAATGTTAAATTGGCCCGAATTCTACTTCTAATTCCGTGACTAGTCTGAGTCTGAGTCCTCCTCCGAGCTAGATGAGTTGGCATTCTCTGAGTTTCCGTATCTAGGCAAGCCTTGAATATCGGATTGTGGAGCACTCTCGGGTGTAGGCTCGTCATCGAACGTAATATGCTTCGAAACTGGAGCACTCTCCCCACCAGCAGTGCTGTCGTTTGAGACTGGCTGCGCATCAATCTCGCTCTCTGGAGAGACCAATGAACCGTCCATGGAAAGCATTCTTCCACTGGTGTAAAGAGCTCTGACGGTGAATCTGAGTTTTCCTTCAATTTTGTTGTTGTTTCCATCAAACCACCACCCAAAGGATTTAAATTTTCCGCTATTGGAGTTTGCTCCATCGTTATCAGCAAACTCGTCGGCCTGGCTCGGTATGAATTGCCAATCTTGTGGAATATTTCTGTATTTTATAGATGCATTGAAAGTGTCGTGAAGCAACAAACCAATGTGACTTGCGGTTTGCATGTAAACGGTTCCTTCCAAAATGTCCCCGAGCTGGGGGTACCATAGAAGGAGATCTACAGTGATCCACATGAAAGAAAAGGGCGACGCATCCGTGACCTTGGCCACGATGTTTCCGTCTGCGTCTTTGGAAGACTGATCTTGGATGGAGAGGTTAGAGTATGACAAAACAACACCACGTGCTTTGTTATAATACTTCATGATCATAGGATCCAAATGTTGCGATTTTATACCATTGATAGGGTTTGTAATGTGACATGGTGCAAGCGAGACATACATGTTAGTCCGCACGACTCTGAAGCACTCAGAGAGTCCATCTTCATTTATAGGGTTGGGGCTTTTGGATGCAGTTCTCTGTTTCTGTGGGGCGGCTTCATAGCCTCTGTCCATGGTTTCTGTTGGCATTGGACGTAATATCTGGGGACGAGATGGTCTGCGAAATGCATTTGATGATGAGATGCAAGAAAAACTTCATTGTACTGCACACAGTGCGGATCTTCTACATTCAAAACTAGCATTATGATGTGATTAAATGCACTAAAATCTATTTTTGAATCTCGTCAATCTCAGTGGAGACTGTGTTGTTGAATTAATGAAACCAGAGAAGGTCTGGCCTGTAAACTGGCTCCCTGCTTCAACTTCGTGCTTCAAGACTTTCCCTTCCTCACCTCTCAAAGGCTTGATTAGCGGCGATTTGAAAGTTGCAAATTTCTTTAAGATTCGACTCAGTTGGCTGGATGGCTCATCCTCTGCAGGCGTGTACTCTGTGACTCCCGTAAACCGAACCTTTTTAGTCGTAGTTTCATGGCTTTGAGATGACTTGGAGGACACCTCTGATACATCCGCGCTAAGACATTCCGGGCTGGTAATGTTTGGGCCATCATTCGAATCCATTTGATATATTGCACTGTTTCTTTGAGTGTTCCTTTTTGTGACTTGGGATCTAGTAGGCCTTGGAATATGCGTCACTTCTGTAGATGGCTCCTCAGGGGCTTCTTTAATTATTTGTTCATCCCTCGTGAGATTATTCGTCTTGGTCTGCGCTGTTGCTTGTTTTCTTAAGTTCACACTCAGAGGGTTGTTAGGATCGAAAACTACATCATGCAAAGCTTTCTTTTCTTTCCCAACCAAGATCCCCGACTTTGATGCCTCAAGCAAGTGTTGTTGGAATTTCTGGTTCGCAGTCAACTTTGGGGGAGCAGGTTTCTCTTCAACTTCTGGTTTGTTATTGAGCATACTTGTTCTTTTGCTGAGGGGGGATGCTATACTCGAAGATGGCGACTTCTTTGAAACTGAAGATGACAGGCGTATGCTGCCACTTGGGGATGATAACGGACTGCTTTGTTTCGAAGCCGGGCTTGAAGTCTTGAGTGCAGTTGCTGCTGCATTGAATGAGATGGGTTGTGACTCCGACCTTTTGCGGCCTCCGTTGGTTGTGGTCAAAGCCTTTGCCTTCTCTGTATTGTCCCCGGCAGTAGCACCCAATTGTAGTGAATTAGACGAGGTATTTTTGCGTAGATACATTGCCAGTTTTGGGCTCTCAGAGTTCGCATTAAGGTTTGGCTGGTTTTCAGATACTGATCTTGGTGACTCCTTTGCTAGATCCTTTCCGTTTGTAGGAGATGCATCAAAGATTCTGCTCATCCTTTGATTTTTAATCTGTTCAGATGGAAGAGGGGATGCTCTCAGAGAGGAGTTGCTCTTAGTCTTTTCAGCATTCAATGATGCGGCTTTCGCCCTAGCAGCTTTAATTTCAGCCACTCTTTCTTTCTCCAAAACTTCATTCAATTTGGAAAGACTTTCAAGTGGAAGATCGTGAGCTTCTCTGAAGGACAATTCACCAGTGATCCACAGTTTGGCTACCTCCTTTAAAATCTTCAATTCTGATTCAATAAGAGTCACACTTTGATTGATGTACCCAATGAAGCTGAGAACATTTTTCGAAGTGGTTGCATGAAGAGAATTCATACGAATGAATCTGGTAATGGTAGCTATTAGAACACCGTTTTTCTTCGTAGCGAGAAAGCGTTCATCCATATCAGTCAACAACTTCTTGAAGTAAGTGGGGTTCCTCAACGTCAGAAGAAAATTCTGGTCGTGTAAATGATTGTAGTTTGACACATATATCTGGCGACCAAACCTTCGCAATACAAAGTAGATTTCATTGACTCTGAGAGACCAAAAGAATATGCGATGTAGTGAGTAAGAGCCAAAGGGTAAGGCATTAAATTGTTTCTCACATTCTGACGCTGGAAGCAGCTTGAAGCTCCTATACTTGGAGATATTAGGTTTGTGGAAGTCAAGCATAAGCTGGGTCTCAGATATGATTGCAATTAGACTCTTCAAATCCATGTCTATAAGAGTAGCTTCCGAGTAATGCTCCGAAGAAAGAAGCAGGCTGTCGATTTCATATTCGAGGGATGTCTGTGGAAATAGTCTCGCTATCAAGGTTAAGTCGAAATCCCCCTTCACATTGAAAAACTCATTCTCGAAGAGGTAGTCCAAATCGGATATGAAATCCGCATTGTTCACTTCCCTCGATGCATTGTCCAATCTTTTCTTGTATCCTTCCTTGCAGAGCACGCACATCGTTTTCAAAGACTTCAAACACGATATTGAGCTGGCCCTTGACGGTAGTTCCTCTAACGGAGATACTGGTTGATCTTTCATATCATATGGCACGTGAGTTACAACCTGTGAAATCATTGCCTTTGAGCCCCTCAAAGTCTTGAAATTTTCCAATCCATTAAGCTTGACCCCGAACGTATTATCACTAATAGCAAACAAGTTGAAGGCTAGCGCAGTCATATATTGGATAAGGATAATATTGTCACTATCGGGAGTCGACTTGCACTTTTCTAAGAGTTTATCAATGGCAATAATAAAGTACTTGAGTTTAGTCAAGGCATATTTGTATTGAATGATTCTCGCATCCAACGAATCTAGAGATTCTGGTTTGAAGTTCAGATCCGTCTTCGAAGCATTGTTTACATCAGCACTATCAGGAGGCATTTTGTAATTGCCAATCCAGATGGCTTAAAATTTCGGTAGGCGCAGTGAGGCAAAGTGTGCCCGACACTTGAGATCTTGGATGTGGTTTTCGAATTGAGTGTATGTGAACCAATTGACGCTTCTCCAAACAAATTTGTAATCAAGGTTTCAATTGATTTCAAATGTGTGTCACACGACTCAGGACGGTAGAATGGTCGATGTGTCTACACTTGGTGTGTGAGTTTGGGGTGCGAGTTTCCCGATCAGTGCCTAGTGCTTGCGGACGCGATACAGACATGCACCAAATTACAAGACCGATATAGGATGATGGAAATGGTCGATTCTCTGTAAAAAAAAATCCCTTTTCACTACTAGAACTGATCCCAAGTTTTGTAAAGAAGAGTGGAGTCGATCTCGCGTCACGTGATATTTTTTGGATCAGATGTAAACATACGCACCACGTCTCATTACTATCTTACACCCAGACTGCAATGAATTCGGGCGATTTCCGAGTTACTGCACTACTTACGGAGCATCTTGGCTTTGCACCCTTGACTCTTGTGGACGAGGTTATCAATGCAGTCAACCAAATCATGTACAATTGCACAGATGCGCTAGAGGCATTTCTCAATAAGAGAAGGGCTCTTCAGCTTGAAAAACTTCGAGGTAGAGCTAACGCCAATATAGAAGCTTTACAGGAGGGAGACCCAAATGCTGAAAAAGAAAACAATGTTTTTCCTTTAGATGAAATCAAACATGGTACAGCTGAACTTGAAACTCTTCTAGTATCTCATGTGGACAAAAACTTTGACAAATTTGAACTTTATACCCTCCGAAATATTTTAACGCTACCCAAGGACCTTGTCGAAGAAGGATGGATTCGGCTCAAACACCACCAGAACTTGGATTTATCCAGACTGCCAGCGGAAAATCCAGATTTGAATGACAATATCAAGAAGTTGGTGGAGAATATTGATCTAGAGTTGCAACTCAGGAAAGTGATTAAGCTTCAGCTAGCGCGAGCCAGCAAAATTCTCGATCTTCTTAAGCGTTATAAACTAGCGGTGGAAAGTATAATTGCCGTAAATTGCCACTCGGAGTTGACTCCAGACGTCATAAATTTACTAAAAGAAAAGCTCACCCCACTCAATGAGAACATATACTACTTGTTTGGGCAGCTGAATGATCTCATTCAACAGATAATAAAGCTCAACGAAAAATTCCTCGAGAGTGGTTCAGAGAGCAGTTTGAAACAACTCCAGTTTGCCTCCTCCTCAAGAGATGCCTACATAAACGACAAATCATTGAAGATACTTGAGATGATTGGAGTTATGAAGCGAAGCTCCTCCGCACAATATCCAGGTGTACTATACTCAGCCTATGCGCAAACTCAGACAGACAAAGACCATTAGTTTTCGTCTATTCTCATATATGTATTATTAGCCCTTCATAATTTGAATTCTACTACTTTGAAAATCTCTCACTTCCTGATATCTAGAATCTAGAGTAGCACGTACCACTTTTTTGGTGCGCGCACTCGAAAATATCCAATTAAAAGCGAACAAAAATAATACCTCTCTAGTGATATCGCCTTAGTACGAAACACACCTTGCAAAGATGGCTGCCACATTAAGACCAGATCCAGAATTTCAACGTTTTAATACTGCCAAGGAAAAGCTCGGCCATTACTTCCGTTTCAGAACCAGATCCGCATTGTTTAATGCTTTCTTTATGGGTGTCATTCCTACTGGTTTAGCAATTATGGCATACAATCAAGAGGGCCAGTTCAGTTTCCAGAGGGTCTTCAGAAAGGAACCTATCTTAGAGCAAGAGTACATTCCAAGACAAAAGGACTTGTAAGCTCTTCCATTATACACATCTGCATGCTGCTAAAGAGAACAGCTTATTCTCCAACGTTACCATTTATAAGTACATATTCAACTCAATAAATTGATTGGTCGAAATTATTTTACATTACACTGGGAGAAAAACTGCAGATTTTTATTCTGTTTCTCCTACAGCTTTGCAACATTTTATGTCACGCACATGGACTACAGCGAACTCTGGAAGAGTAATTAAGTGAAATTATTATTAGCTTTAGAAACATTAAGATTTTGAGTCGTTGTTGAGCTGGAGCTGAAAGGAGACTAAGCCCGCTTCCATGCTGCGATGTTCACGACTA
Source organism: Metschnikowia sp. 13-106.1 (assembly GCA_002374735.1). Lineage (NCBI taxonomy): Eukaryota > Fungi > Ascomycota > Pichiomycetes > Serinales > Metschnikowiaceae > Metschnikowia > Metschnikowia sp. 13-106.1. The sequence continues at coordinate 134,085 of NLAL01000026.1, forward strand.
GTGCGAGGGGACGCGTTTAGACAAAGGTTAGTAGATGTTTTTGATCTTCTCAACACAGTTGACTTTGAGCTGGGGGGTTTTTTATGGACAGATGAATAGCTGAGCTGTTTCAGGAACGATGCGGTTTCGTCCTGAATTGGAAATACACCTTCATTGACATGAAATTCGCCAACGTAGTTTTGTAAAGGAGTAGCTGGACCTGCCGAGCCAAGTTTCTTGGAAGATGCATAGGTAAAAGACTTTGTTTTCCTGAGACGAGAGTTCGGAAGTGGACTTAAATTATGGAATTCAAGGGCTTTCTTCTGTGGTATTGGAGAGTGACTCTTCTCTTTTTTGAACGCAGTTGGCGGACTAAAGAACCACTGTTCAGGGTTCTCATGTTCGAAAGTGATATCCGAATTTAGTTCTGGAACTACATCAGCTTTCTCGAAAGGATTGCTCTGTAGGTACTCCTCTAAATCTATCATAGGTATTTCCTTGTTAGACGATGCATCTTCATTCAGCGACGACAAGAGATCCAGCGAAGATACCTGATTTTCATTAACATTCCTTGTCCTGACATCATTGATGAAAGTGGGTTCGCTGGATTCTTCATTCGGGACAACTTGTTCCAGAAGAAGGTTATCGTGGATATAAGGTGTAAAAGTTCCCAAAGAGGCTCTTCTTCTGTCGTTTGGATTGTCGAAATTAAACGAGAAGGCAGAAACCGGGCTCTCTGTGAAATATGCTTCCTGGGGCATCATTGGACTGCCCGATGCAAATGTGGAGGTAGCCACTGTTGACGGGGTCGTGTAGTAAGTCGAGTTTAAGTTGGGGGACTCGGGGTTATCTTGAATAATCATTGTTTGGATAGTTTTGGCTTGGGTAATTGCTCTCGATGGCTTTAGAATAGAAATTTTTGACTCTATAGTAAGTTCTTTGAAGAGCTGAAAGTGAATGGCACTATATGTTGTAGCGAATGTGGGGACTAAGACGTAGTGGAAGGGAACAAGCTCCTAGATTGGCTGGATTTGAGTATTCTGGTCAGAGAACCATCAATTGATTTAGGAATAACAGAGTGGGAAGAGGAGCAAGCACTTTACTTCGCATGGATGTTTCACTACGGATCTTCATATTGCAGCACGATTCCTTAAATTTGAGTTCCGTACATCTCAAATTACTTGCTAGTGCTCGCTTTAGTTTGAGAACCAGCACTATTTTTGACACCATAATTGTAAAAAGCAGGCCACTCTTGAGAACTTCTCTCTCGTGCTATTTAGACTTTATAGAAACCTATTGTTTCAGCTCAATGGCCTGATTTCAAGCTATCAAATCGGAAACTGGATTTTTGCTCCTTAATTGAATTGTCTGGAATTAGTATGCTACCAAAAAAGTAACCTAAATGAGTGCATGCGCGCTCCAGACGCCCAAAATTGCGAATACGCACCGAAACGATTACGACGTAGGTACCACTTTCAAACAAGTACCCTTCAAATAAGCACCCTCTTCCCAATAAGGAAGAAGTTTGGACCTTTCAGGAATACAGTTGCTTCAAAATAAAATAGATTAAACTATATAAAAATATGCATGCGTAAAAACCAAACCTTCCGAAGATGAGTCCTGAGAGACCCATCCAAACCCTGAATAAAAAAATAATGGAAACGACCAAGTGAAATGAAAATGTGAGTCAAAAGCTCATGCTAAGCGTGTTGGAAGAAATCAAAGATACTTGGTAAAGTGCTTGTCGTTTAACCAACCCACTTTCTCGAATGCTGCGAAGAGCCTGCTAGCCTTGTTCACGTCGATTCTGCAAGCTTTTTGTGCGTCAGTTCTTCTGAAAGGCTTACCGTCTTTCATGCGATGAACTTTCTCGAAAAAGAACCGTCTCTTGGAGTCGAGATAAACGTTACATGGTAATCTCAAAGTTGATGCAAGGAGAATTTCAGCTGGGTGCAATTTGTCCTGGTGTGGGTCGTTCTTTAAGTCCATTGGTTGACCCTTCCATTCGATTTTGAGTACTCTCAAATTGTTCTTTGGTAATGTCGATTGTGCATCTGGAGAGTAGTCTGGAATAGTCTCGTCAATCAAAGCTGCTTGTTGCACAGCCAAGGGAGATCCAGCATACGAGGGCTCCTTTCTAACTCTTTTTCTCTTGGGAGAGGCCACAATGACTTCAGTGGATTCCAAGTCCTTAGCCTCAGTCTGAGACGACAAGCTTTCCTTGGCGTCTCTTCTTGTTCTCATTTTCTCAGGAGAGTCGGACTCGGATTCAGAGCTGAAAGTTGCCTTTCTCTTTCTTCTCTCCACCTTCTTCTCTGTGGGCTTGGTGGAGTGCACAGAAACTTCTTTGGTGCCAATATTGTAACGCTTCAAGAACTCAAAGTGCTTTTCCTTGTACTTCGAACCCAATGCTTTCCATGGGCGAATGGTCAAGGAGTAACTCTTGTAGTCTTCAAGTTTGTAGGGGTGGTCACTAGAAAGATACACCGAGGAAGTGTATACCCCGTTCAAGCCGTTTGCTGCAGAGTGCGACTCAGATATCTTCCGATAAGGGGACAATGGGGGAGATAAGATCTCGTGTCTTGAACCCATTTCTGAGGTTTGCTCTACCAAAATGTCTGGCTTGGTTCTGGGTGTTTCAGCTGCTATTTGGGACTGTTTGTCATCATTGAGTGCATTGGGTGTAAGACAGCCATCTCTTTGCCCGAAGGTTCTCGAAATAGGCTGGTAAATCAATGTCATGCTGTGGATATTCAAAGCGCAAAGTGGATAGAGAGATTGATGTTAAGAAAGTCTTTGGGTGTGTAGCAAGAAAGTAGTATATTCGGAAAAAAGTGGTTTATTTTACAAATGGGTTTGATGACTATAAGTAAAAAGAAAAAAAAAAAGAAAAAAAACATAAAAAAAAAAACAAAGATGTTGCATGGTTTTTTCTGTATGTAAGCTAGTTAGAATTTCTTTTTCCTTTGTCTTCCTCTTAAGCCACTTTACAATTGCCACGGAAGAAAAAATTTGACTCTTTTCAAAAGAGCTACCACATCAATAGTTGCACCACCGAATTGATTCTGCCAAGAGAAAATTGGTTTTTATGAGGCCATCCCCAGATTATCGTAGTTATAAGTCAAATTCGAAGAGGTCATCACGTCCCTCGTGAAGGATGCGATATGAGTGATCTATGCGCGCGTCTTGCATACCACAAAGCTTCTCCAATTTCTGTATGATCAGTTGATCATACGCAAATCCAGCAAGTAAACAATCGGTTTGACATGACGGGCCGAAAGCGATCGGTCAACTTCCCCACATGCTCGAGAATTGACTAGATTCTCATAGTCAATTGACTTTCAGGTGTTCGAATGGAGATGTGACGGTGTGATTAATATAAGAGACCTGCATAATTCCTTTGAATGCACTCCGCCCGCCTCCATATGGATGCTCTCTGCCTTTTCTTTTTCTGTACGCTGTGCATTACTCAGCTATTCTGGAGGCGGGTCTGGGAGGGAACAAAAGCGCAAATATCAATTGGTCCCAAGAAAACGTGACCCTTGACGGGCTTCGGTGAGGGCAGGTTTTTTCTTACGTAAACACACACAAAAAAAAAAGGTTGCATCGCCCCACAATTTCTTTGCAAATCTTTAGAAAACTGGGTCGGTCGATCTTTTGAGATAAAGTTCCTATTCCATTTTCGCTTACCCATTATTCTCTGCGATTGTTCGCTAACGTAACCACTGAACGGTTTTCCGCGACATCTCGGCTATCACCTGAGTGTCACACGAGCCGAGGATCACGTGCCAAGCTTTTTTAATTAATTGAGGCTGCGATGGAGGCTCGGTTCGCCAGATGCTAAAGGCCCTCAGAAACATAGCTCTTGCAACATCTCGTAATACAATGCCAAAGCAACCGAGGATGCCTACTTATGCAGGAAAGCTCTGCTTAGCCCCAATGGTTCGCAGTGGCGAGCTACCGACCCGTCTCATGGCCCTCAAGTACGGCGCTGATCTAGTGTGGTCCCCCGAATACATAGACAAGAAGATCAAGGACTGCACAAGAGTTGAAAACAAAGCTTCCGGTACAATTGACTACGTTGATTCAGGAAGAGGTTCAAAGAGTACCGTGATTTTCCGCACTAAGAGAAGTGTTGAGGAGGGAAAGCTTATTTTCCAGCTTGGGTCGGCTGACCCCGAGCTAGCGGTGGCTGCCGCTGCCAATGTGATCCAGGACGTTGATGGAATTGACCTTAATTGTGGGTGTCCAAAACCCTTTTCTACGCATGCAGGTATGGGAGCTGCTTTACTCTCTACGCCAGACCTTCTTACGCTGATACTCAAGAATCTTGTTGAGAAGGTGGGAAAGCCCAACGGAAAACCCATAAGTGCCAAAATCCGTTTGCTCGACTCCAAAGACCCTCAACCAACGTTGGACTTGGTCGAGAAGATTTGCCAGACGGGAGTCTCCAATGTTACAGTTCATTGTCGCACGAGAGAAATGAGGAATCGGGATGTGCCCATCCGTGACTTTGTGTCGAAGATTTACTCTGCAGTTGAGAAACACAATGTGTCTCTCGTCATCAATGGTGGCTTCCGGTGCAGGAAAGAGTTCCAGGAGTTTCAACATTCAATTGGTAACTTCAAAGTTGGAGGAATGATTGCAGAGGCCGCAGAGTCCAATCCTACGGTGTTTAGCGAGAGCCCATCTCCTTGGAAGCTTGTTTTAAAGGAGTTTGTCGAAACATGCATTTCTTGTGACAATCATCCTGCAAACTCTAAGTACATCTTGTTGAACCAGGTCCCGGGAAAGTCAAAGTATTACCAGCTATTGTGCAAGGTGAAGAATAACCAGGAGTATCTCAAAATCGCTGAGAGTATCGATGATGATGGAGACAAGATTTTCGTGAGAGTCATGCAAAAAGATAAACAATACGAGACGGAAGAGTTCAATAAACTATTCAGATGCGAAAATGCAGACGACACGGAGTCGCCAGTTTCGACGAAAAAACGCAAGGTGGCAGAAGCTTAATGTTGCGAAACCGAACAAACCTAAACTTATGACGTCAAGCCGTCTCAAAGAGCATTACACGGGGGATGGATTTCGTAGATTGGGAGGGATTTCATATTTAAACATATCATTTGCATCGTGTTCATCACACAAACCCCCCTCGTCTGGGAAAGGCGTGTAAAACTATTTACAGTCGAGACAAACAAAGACTTCGTATCTCCAAAGTAGTGTCATGCGATTAAGAAAGGAAACGTTTCAAGCCACACCAGGCACCGGCACCGGCAGTCATCATGGCCGTGGAGTATGCCATTGGCTTGACACCAGCGGAGCTTCTAAATAAAGCACCAGTGAAAGCACCAGCAACAAGCGAGTTAAGGTCATCGTGCTTGCCTCTGAGGTTGTCTATAGTGGAGTCGAAGATGTTGTAAATCAAAGCAAGAACACCTGCGGAGTTTCCTAAGAAAGGACCTCTCCGTGTGATGTGATTCAAAACAGTGTTCAATTTCAACTTGCCAGAGGCGTTGGCTGGTAGATTGTTCAATCCCTCTTGCATACCGTAGGCACCTCCGATACCCAAGCCGAGCAAGTACATGGTACCGGTACCGTAACACAAGTTGTCTCTCCAGTTTCTTGCGGCAATGATACTTGATCCGTTCTCCAAGTCTGTCAACTGCTCATCTTCCAAATCCAAGTATTCGATACCCTTATCCAAGCCTGCCAAGGGATGCAATTTGGAAGAGTCCAAGACTCCTGGTGCTTGTATTATGGAAGAGACATCGGAGACCTGCGCAGGGTCGAATCCTAAGCTTTCCTTGACCGAGTCTTTTTGCAGCAGCGAGCTTCCTCCAAAGAGCCAAGACATGCTTTTATTATGTGTTAATGAAAGTTAGTGAATGGCAAATACCAGAAGGTTTTCGAGGTTTTTTTTGAGCTGACTTCTCACTTGAAAAATGTTCGCGCACCAGATTTCTTCAAGTAGCGGGAAAACTTTTCCTTTACCTGTTGATTTACA
>NLAL01000163.1:0-38582 GCA_002374735.1 Metschnikowia sp. 13-106.1
TTCATCGAACACTCTCCAGACTAGTATGTGTAGTAGGCACTGTGATGAAAGTCTTACCATAAGCATAAGACCAGGAGCACACATATTATGGACAGTATGATAGTAAGCTTGGTACAGACTCGACTCGGTATAGACTAGTGTCACTTTGACTATACTAGCTAGTAGTGACTAACACTGATTTTAGCTGGTAGACTAGTATTGAGTACTATTGCTGATACTCAGTACCAATTACGAGACACCAATATAGGTTCTCGATATTCAGTAAGTATTGAGTAGGCGATCACTAAGTACCGAGTCATTCGAGTTAATATCAACGAGCACTATAATGATTATAAGTTCTGCACTGTATAAGCATTTGCACTATCTTCATACTTCACTTCATTCCCCAATCCCCTCAATTTATGATCTGTCAAGGTGGGCGTCCACAGTAGTGTGCATGACATTAGCATTAGACGTCAAGTGTAGCTAAGAGATTTTTTTTCCTCAGTCCTCAATCTTCCCACTTTTGGCCACGGCCTTTTCTCGTTAATTTGTATCGGTGTAGGACCGCACCCGTGAGAACTTAAAGTCCTTTTCGTTTTTCAAGGAGAAATCCACCACCTCTCCCTCCCGATCCTCAAACCCAGGACTCTTTTTCCACACTGCATAAAAATTCTGCCACCGGAGCTTGCAGTGCCTCAGAATCGTACCCAAGTTCTTAATCTCAAAATTATAGTGGAACGTATAGTACGGCACAGATCCCTCATGCACCGTCACATGCACCTTTGCATCCGTAGACACCGTCCAAGTGCCCCTATGGATACGGTGCGGCTCGTCCAGGGGGTCAATACGACTAAGGTCCCTCAGCTCGAAATTAGCCACAAGCCGCCTTAGTTTATTTTCCCTCAGAAGCTGTGGAACCACCTTGTGTGGCTCAAGCCGTGTAAGTGCCGCCACACACTCACCTCCAGGGTAGAACCGCAAGTAGCGGTAGTAGGTGACCAGACGCACGGGGTTGTTCAAGCTGGACGAGAGCTCGGACCGGCCTCCCTCACTATAGTAGTTGACCACACTAATATAGCAGCCATGGGTCTTGATAAAAGGCCGATTGTGGATCATTTTCTTCCAGGAATTGTCGTATTGGTGCAACACGTGCACGGGGTCCAACGGCACGGGTTTCTCCGCACCAATGAAGCCCACGTTCTCCTCATATACTTGTCTTGGGTATATCAAGTAGCACATATGACGCCATACTTCAGTACTGGCAAAGGCCAAGTAGGCATTCCGTTTGCATGTGACGCCAAAGCGGAACCAGGCCTCAGGGTCTTCGGCCAATAGAATCTTCATGACATGGATCCAGATTTCCTTGGGGAGTCGTATTAGCGGTGAAACAGGCACAATGTCGTTTTTCTGCGCCAACATCCCTGCAAACCGAACACTCAAGTCTTCAAGGCGGTTCCCATCACTATCCTCGGCACCCGGGGGTAAAGCCTCTGCATCTTCAAACGACAGTAGAAGCACATCTACATTTATAGCTTTGAGAAGAGCCTCGTCTACTTTTCGAGCAGCGTTTTTGCCGTTTTTGGCCCGGAGATTCTCGATGTTCTCCGGCACTTTCTGGCTCCGGTACACCAAGTCTATCAGCTCGTTGAGCTTGAACGCCTCACGGTAGAGGTTGACGGCATCGGACATGAGGCCACGTTGCTCTTTTTCGGTTGCCTTTTCAAAGAGCAGCAAAGCACGAGCGTTTCGGTCGGGAGCCACTGCTGTTTCACTCATTTATGCTATGGAAATTGGTGTAGATGGAGTAGCGTAGGTGGGGTCGCTTTCTCACCCAGTGCAATGTTAGAGTGGGACATCTGCACTGATAGGACTGCACACTGGCTTATCACTGCAACCTCTCCATCACCATATAATACCATCACTTTTTTGCTACCTTTAGTTTCTCAAACTTATTGTGTAATACTTTTGATTTGTTTCTATTTTGATATTCAGCCTATTTTTTTTCTCTTTTTTTTTCTCTTTTTTTTTTTTCTTCTTTTCTCTTTATTTGGGTAACTGCTTATTGCAGTAGTGGACCGATTACTAGCCTGCGACCTCTAAGTAGGTCTATGGAGCTACCAGTAAGATCCACCACACTAGTAGTATATACTTGGAGTACGCACATTTTCAATTAGTCAAACCGAAATTAGAGACTATAAGAACTTGGTGCTGTCCAGACAAAAGTTCTTGGAGAGCCTGCCTGTACTGGTCCAGTTAAACTGTTGTGGCCGTGGCTCACCATGTTAATAAAGATTACGATGCTGTAGCCAACAGATTGACCGAATTGAGGGGGTATTAAGGGATATTTACAGCAGCAGATTTGCTACCAACAGAGTGAATGTTTGTTGTACAAGGACCAGATCATTCTGGCAGAATATACAGTCTGATAGTCTAATAATGGGTCTAATGATGAGTTTGAACTGAGTCTGAACTGAGTCTGAACTGAGTCTGAACTGAGTCTGAACTGAGTCTGAACTGAGTCTAGTGCTAAGTTACTGGAGGCAGCAGAGCAGAAATAAGGTTAGTTATATTGACAACAGAGGTAGAAACTCTGGTCGAGTACACTAGTAGAGTAGTAGAGCAGAGTAGCGGAGAAATACTATACCAATATAGATACTGATACTAAAAACAGTGATAATACCTTTAATGTAGTTCTTGTGTAACAGATATCCTCGCCCACAACTCCAGCTTACTGTGACAGGTCTACCTGCGTATCTCGCTTTTTTTGACCCTAGATGTGAGCTCAGACAGGTACGTGCTTTCACTGGAAAGCAGGTGGTAGGTAAAGTGTGTAGTGTATAGACCATATACTGCCTAAGAAGCAGGTAAAAAATTGGGTAGACTATCTGGACTATCTGGCTACCTAGACGATGTAGAGTTATCACTAGGCCTGTGGTATTAGACACTAGACCCATTAGATCTTCTAGACCAACCATTAGCATATATAGAGCATACTCCAGGGTCAACCCACTATTGTTTAGATAACCACCGACTTTAATTGACCACTCTCACAAAGCTCTTAATACTCTTCACCACTCATATCGACTATGAATTATAGTTTACTAGTCTACTACTATAAGTAGGACTGCACTAGACTGTTTAATAGGCCTGTTATTGTAGGCCTACATGAGTCAGGTAGCCAGTGTTTATCATGAATATGACATACTAGCACAGTCCAGATTGGACTAGTGCATCAATGTTGGCACTAGATCGAGTCCGTTACGAACACTGGGCTTGAGCATGTTCTTGTTTAAAACACCATTGGACTCGAAAGGTTGGGTCAGAACACCAAAGATTGGCTCAGAACAACACCACTCCAAGACCACTGCCTTCGTCACTGACATTCTGCGACTCGTCAATTCCTCCGTGGATCTTCTTAGCCTTGTAGTTGAACAAGTAGTAGTTGAGTATACCATCACCGCGGCCAAACTTGGCATCCTTGATGAAGAGAGGGTTGTCTTGAGACGTCAAGGCGTTGAACACATCCACGTTGTACTGTTTGGACGTGATAAGAGCATCGGTGACCAATGCATTCAACCGCTTCTTGTATGTGGCCTTGTCCTCCTTGTAACTATTAGTGGCATAGTAGAACAAGTAGGCAATGCCCAACTCGCTGTGCGACTTATTCCCCAACACCGTGAAAGGAAGCAAGTAGTAGGAGAAGAAGTCCAGGATGGAGCCATCGTCCTGTTCCACCACGTACGACTTGATCACACGGTTTTCCACAGAGCTTCTCTGTGCAGGGTCCAAGAGCCAGTGCTCTAACTCATGTTTTTCGAAAACCTGCACCATATCAAACTTCTCCTGGTACTCGTGCAACAAGTCAAAAACCTGGTCCAAGTCCTTGCGCTCCATAGGCCGGAGCCCACGCGTAAGCGTAGAATTAGGCAACGCGTAGTGGGCCACCATGCCAGCCTTGGTCTGATTGGCCGGCAAGTGAGAAAATCCCACATCATAAAGCTTGGACCAATTCAACGGACGGTGGGTGTATCTGCACGACGAAAGAGGCGAGGGCAACACCACGCCGGCAGTGTACAAGGCCTGCCAGATATCCTGTTTGTTGACTCTTCTGGTGATCTCCTTGATCAACACCGGAGCCAACCGCTTGCTGCGCAACTTCTTATGGATACACAAGAAGTTGATTTCAACGGAAGGAATCATATTTCCAGATTTGGTCAACTTCAATTGCACGGGCACAGCCGCAATGAAAGCCACCAACTTGTTCAGGCTCTTGACACGCACACCCACGTGCCAATCCTTGCGCCAGCCAGGCGGCTTTAAGGCCCACTTCAAAAACTCATGGGAGTACTTGAAGCGGAAGGTGGCATCTTGGTCCTCCACGTAGTTCTCACACAAGAGAGTATACACTTCATCAAGCTGGTCGGTCAGGTCAATGTCTACAGTGGACCATTCGAAATCACTCAACAATGGCAACGGCTTTTCGGGCACATCGGCCGGGGTCTTGGAGTTATCGATGGGTCCCTCGGACTCCACCACCTCATTGAGCGCCGGCACCGGCTGTGTTTTCCAGAACTTGTAGTCTTCCATCTGCTTCTCCTGAGACTCACTGAGCGCCTCGCCCATGGAGATGAGTTTTAAGAGGTCTTCGATGGTTTTGGGGGGCATCTCGAGTACTGCTGGTTCGCGCTGTTTCTGGTCTCTAATATCATTTCACCTCGATTCACGCACTCCACCACACACTCCAATCCACACACTCTCTCACTACCTTCTACTCAGTACACCCACTCACTTAATTTTACACCCACTCACTTTTTACACTCACTCATTTTTTACACTCACTCACTTTTTACACTCACTCACTTTACACTCACTCACTTTACACTCACTCACTTTACACTCACTACACTCGCTTTTGTATACACATGTTCTACATTTACTTACACTCAACACACTTGTACATTCCTTTTACACACTCCTTTCATTACACAGCAATCTGATTTAATCTTATGTGATTTAATCTTGTGTGATCTAGTGTGATTCAATTATTACTATTAAAACGAATATGGACCTGATACGGTTTTCATGACATGCTGACTATGATATACTGACCCTTACTACACTAATCACAATACTAGCAGAAAAACACTCCGAAAAAGCCCAAAAAGTCACCGAAAAAGCCAAAAAAAAAGTATCAACAACCAAAGCATTTCCATTTTCATTGAATCATTTATTATTCATTTATATTTATGTTTTTCGTTTTTTGTTTACGTCAGGTGTTTTCATTGGTTTTTTTTGTTTGAGTCTTGTTTTAACGAAGTAGTGTTGAGTGTTGCTGAAATGTGCACTATGCTCATGCTCATGTACACCGTGAAAGTGCAGAAGTTCCCACGTTTTTCTAAACTACAATATCATGTGGATCAGAGAAAAGTACGCCATAACTAGTCTTTGGACTTTGTAATATCGATATTCTAGTCAATGGTATAACTGACTGAACCACTGACTATTCAGTAGCAGTATGTTGACCATTACCATTACTATTACTGTTACTATTGACTTTAAGCCTCATTTACCTCTACACTACACTCATTATCTAGTTAATAGACCACTGGTCGAAGCAGCTACCTTACTACTAGAATCAGCTGCTCTACATGTTTACTGAACCTTACACTGGATTAGGGACTGATGGTCTATTGGTTCAGACTTGACTACTGAATATCTACTACTAAATTTCTACTACTGAATTTCTACTAATGAATTTACTACTAAATTTCTACTACTAAATTTCTACTACTAAATTTCTACTACTAAAATTCTACTACTAAAATACTACTACTAAATTTCTACTACTAAAATTCTACTACTAAAATACTACTACTAAATTTCTACACCATCATTTCTACACCATCATTTCTAGTATCAATTGCATGACTATTGTCTCTCCCCACGATGTAACTAAACTATTAAGCATATAGAACATACAATGATTCTAAAACTAGCCTCAGTACTTATGTGTCTTTTCTGACAGTAAAGGTACCACTCAGTATTCCTTCCTCCATTCGAGATCTATACTAGTATCCTTTTCAGACTACAGTCATCAGTACTCTAACTACTCTTCTTGGTTTTCAAACTACACTCTCTACACATACTCTCTACATACTGCTAGACTCTATTGCCGCAAGAAAATAACGTGGAGATCAGCCAGAGCCAAGCTCAAGTCAGAGTCCAGCTTAGACTTCAGTACCTGTATACTCTGCTTAATCACTGATGGTCTTAAACCACATTATCTTTTCATCCTTGTTGTGAGAAGCAACCAAGTGGAGATTTGTGAAGTACTCTTTCTATTGAAGCTTACGATGTCTTCCGTCTTACCACTAGAGGCCATACTTTACGCACCACTTGCTAGTAATAAGTCTAAGCTCATTCATTGCCAATACTGCTCCAGTATGCTCTAGAACTGTACTACTATCTACTATCTACGATCTACTATCTACTATCTACTATCTACGATCTACTATCTACTATCTACTATCTGATGGGATACTGGAATACTAGAATACTTAACTGCCTAGTAAGTATATGGCACTAGTTTCAGTACTCTATATTCATTAACTCCACACTTTGTACTACTATCTCAAAGAATCACTCTAATACTAATCTGCTATACTCTGTACTACCTGCCTCATTGCACTATACGGCTATACTGTAGTACTCTGAGAACTGTACACTAGTGTATGGTACCCCACTGAAAACTATACTGCACTACCAAACTAGTACGCTATGTTACTACACTATGCTACTGCGCTATGCTATACTACTCTACTACACTGACTACTCAGACTAGTACCTCGCCATAAGGGAATACTACCCTGACTCATTACTCACCCACCTCAATCACCACTTACTCCCTACGCCCTCACGCACCCACTGCTCATCCACTCATCCACTCCTACGCACTCACTCACTCACTCACTCAACCACTATACCTGCTACGCTACGCACTCACCCATACATTACACCAATCCTCACTACTACTCAATTTTCTCACTACTCCCCACACTTTACCACACCAATTTACAACACACAGCTCTTACACCACTACACCAGCCACCTTCTCCCATATTTCCAAGACCTCCTCACTTACTCGACTAGTGCATAACCAACAGCCTAACAATCAGGATGGTGCTTAACAAGTCGAAATGGGACCATAAGGCCAAGGTCCAATACCTTCGCAAACACAACCTAATGAAGCCCAAGCCGAAGCCCGAGCCGCAGCGCAAGTGGTCGGCCAAGAAACTGGCGGGGCCCGAAGAGAACTTATGGTTGCAGCAGATCCGAAATGGTGAGGCAGACGACGACGACGAAGAGTGGACTGCGACTGATGACGTGATTCTTGACCATTTCTACCCGAACATCTCTGAAGATAACATTCTGGAGCACGAGAAGAGAAAGCTCAAGGCGCAGATCATTGGCATGATTCGCAGTCAAGTTGAGAGCCTGAAAGAGGGAGAGGGAGAGAGGGAAAGTGGGCATGGAAATGGCGAACAAGTTGATGGAATTTACTTGGGATCACGGCCTGCGGTGCAGGACCGCTTGGAAACGCTGGATTCTGAGCTTGAACCGCTTGAAATCGCTGATTTAGAAACCAAACTCGATGAGTTTATTATTTCCGATTTTGGTCTGCAAAAACCACGGTCACTTCTAAAACAGAATCTCTCGGGAAACCTCTTGGAAGAGTATGGTATGCAGGATTACCAGTCTACTGTGAAAGACCATGACTATACTGTCCCCACGGTGCAGCGGGCTCCTAACCTCGACCATTACAGTGCGGACGATTTACATGGTTTCAAAATCGGACAAAGCTTGGATGATTTGAAGCAAAAACCCGTACATCAACAGCCCCGGCTGCTTAATGCTGAGGAATTGGAGGAACACGCGGAGCGGGCCAAGAAGTCCCAGGATGCTCGTTTCCGTGACCAGCTCAAAAAGAAGTTCGGCGCTACTGCTGATAAGCCTCCGAAGTACCTTGAAATCAACAACTTCAACCCGAATGATGCAAGACAAATGTCGTTTTTGAACAACAAATTATCACACGTTCTGCACACAGACACCGTTTCCTCCCAGGACTTGGACGACTTGCTTGGCTATACACAGGACGATCTGGGGGCCAATATCCAGGACGAAACGAAAGTCCCATCCACCAATCCCCTTGAGCTACTCGACCAATTGGAAGCAAGTGATTTGGGTACCAAAAAGAGTGTACTGAAGCCAAAGGCAGAGACCGGGACACTACATGCAGGACCCTCGGAGCAAAAGTTTCTTGATGATTTACTAGGTCTCTGAAAATGCTAAAGGGTGGTTTGTTTTGGAATGGTGTTGTTTTTATTCTGATTCGGATCTGATTCGGATCAATTTTCAACCTAAATAGTCGGGTGATTTGGGGTTTCGTTTGGTGGTTTGGAGATGAAGCCTATGGGTCCTGCATATGCGCATCCGAAAGATTTTAACCCATCGCGAAATCCATCTCCATCACGAATACCATAATGATCTCTTCCAGTTGCTGGGTCCCCCGGGGCTTCGCCGCAGAGTTCCCCGAAAAATACGAACTTGATGATGCAGAGATGGAGAGAATTACTCAAATGGCCAAGCTTGAACTTAGTGATGCCAAGGAAGACTTGGCTGAGGCCCAGAACAACCTGAACGCTCTCAAATCCCAGAACGATATTGATGATGACTTGAAGGAATATAATCTTGAAAGTTACGACGATGATGAAGAAGATCTGACCGGACAAAGTGTGGCTTTTATTCCGGGATTATCGGAAGAGGTGCAATTCCATGCTGGAGAGGATGGTAATGACCCTTACCTTACGCTTCCCAGCAATTACGAGGAGCAGGAGGACAAGAAGGAGTTGCAGATTTACCCCACGGACAACTTGGTGTTGGCCACCAGAACTGAGGACGACGTGCTGTACTTGGACGTGTATGTCTACGATGACGGAGCAGGAGCACCTGCAGGAAGTGTGGAAGAAGAAGGTGACAAGTTGGACCCGGACGTGGCCAATGGCATGACCAGAGAGTCCAACTTGTATGTGCACCACGACTTGATGCTTCCTTCTTTCCCCTTGTGTGTGGAGTGGATCAACTACAGACCCAACACCGAGAACCTGCAGGACAACGTGGGCAACTTTGCAGCCATTGCTACATTTGAGCCTCAAATTGAAATCTGGAACTTAGATTCGCTTGATAAAGCATTCCCTGACCTCATTTTGGGCGAGGCACCATCGCAGAACTCGTTCCAGAACTTATCCAAGAAGAAGAAGAAGTCCAAGTCCAAAACCAAGAGTCACGTGCTCACCCACCATACTGACGCCGTTTTGTCGTTATCCCACAACAAAATCCACCGCAATGTATTGGCTTCCACTTCCGCAGACACTACGGTCAAGCTCTGGGACTTGACCACAGGAACAGTGGTGAAGTCTTTCGATAAAATTCACGAGGGCAAGATCGTCAGTACGTCACAATGGCATCCTCTGGAAGAGGGAATTTTGTTGACCGGAGGTTACAACGGAGCATGCGCCATTTCCGATGTCAGAATATCGGACGAGGCGCAAATGACCAAGTCTTATTACGTTGGATCCGGACAAGAGGTGGAGAGTGTACGGTGGGGAGCACAGCCCGAGATTTTCTACTGTGCTACCGATAATGGCAATGTGTACTGCTTCGACGTGCGGGTGCAGGACAAGCCATTGTGGACACTCCATGCCCATGATGGAAGCATCTCATCCTTGGACGTCAACCTCAACATCCCAGGAATGCTTGTGACGGCGGCCATGAACGAAAAACAAATCAAGTTGTGGCGATGCCCCAGCGATGGGAAGGGCGGGCCCACAATGGTGTTGTCACGTGACTTCGACGTTGGAAACGTGCTTTCCACCTCTTTCGCTTCCGACTACGAAGTAGCAGGGAACTTGGTTGTGGGAGGTACTGCAGGCACGCTCAAGATGTGGGATTGTCTTAGTAACCGGTCAGTGCGGGCATCTTTCCAGAAGGAGTTGCAAGGGCTCCAGCAGACTGCTCGTGCCCAGGCCGCTAGTGTGGGAGCAGCATCCCGGATTGCCAGAAAATACCAGGGACAAAGCTCCGAGACTTTAATGAGTGTGGAGGCAGGAAAAATGGAAGACGACTCAGATTCCGATGGCGAGGATATGGGTGAAGCTGGCGACGATGACGACGAGGAAGATATTTGAGCTGCAGCGAAGTGCAGATTCATAGAGCATATACAATAATCGAAAGGTGATACAAGGCCAGTAGGAATAATCAATAGTGTTAATCGTGCTATCGTGCTACCCACTATGATATCTTATTGTATACTACACTACACACTACACTATAATACTACATTGCTAGACTACCAGCATGACTAGTCAGCATTAAGTAGTTGTTTTCCATAGGTCATCATAGTATACACCCCAGCAGGTCAGAGTCCAATTATCTTCAAAGTTAAGCTGCATAGATTCCTCTGAATCATCGTCAACGAATAAAGTAACTTCTAGGTACTGAATGTACTACAGAACAGAGCAGTACAAGTGTTAGAGTATAGTATGGTGTATAATCATAGTGTACCATAAAGTAGTACTATGGTGTATATCATAGTGTACCATAAAGTAGTACTATTTCTCAAGTAGGTGTATAGTGTGGTACTATGAATGTAGTCTTGACTGTTTTCTAGCTCGCATCTGTGAAGCCATCTTCACAATGGAGGCCGGTTCCTAGATCCTTTTACTAGAAACCCATCCACTAGAACCCCATCCACCAGACACTCATATACCAGACTATACTCTCCATCATGCCACCTTATCTTTACCAAGTATTATCACCATAATCTATCCACCTACTATATATTCTCGGGGTCTCCATGACCCTAGTGCCATACCTTATGTTTATACCTTTGTTGCCAGCACCTAGTACCTGGCCTAGTATTTGATCTAGTACCTGATGTAGTACCTGATGTAGTATTTGATCTAGTACCTGACCTAACACCTGACCTAACACCTGACCTAACACCTGACCTAACACCTGACCTAACACCTGACCTAACACCTGACCTAGTACCAGTGGTCCATACGTATAGTGTACATGCTCTAGTTATGGCTCGCAGTGGTGGTGATCGGTGCCCAGCACTCTACAGCCGCATGCGTCGCATCCAATCTTCAAGCACTGACTTATCGCTAAACTTTTCGCAGCACCAATCATTCGCAGTCAACTTTATGTATTCACCCCATTCAGCACGGGTTCATGGTTCGCAGTATTTCCCAATATTCAACCGCAGCTCCAGATTCCATCCACATTTAAATGGGATTCGCAACCTGATACATCCACTGTTACCATTCCCTTTTATCCATAAATCACCTCTACACAAACCTAAAAAATCTATACATCAAAATCAACTGACTCCCAATAAATTAACCACCATAATCAACTCATCCCCATCTCCCCCAATATCAGTTGTAGTACTAGGTCTAATAGTCTAGTACTGTCTAGTAGGTGTACACTGGGTCCCTGATCCCTCCTCTTTCCACACAAGGCTGGTTCCCAAATCTTCTTATTATTACCCAAAGAACCCCTTAGTACTCCCATATTTCTCAATCGCCTGATTTTTCCCTCTTTCGACTTTTTCTCTATCTACGTTGATCCACGTCTCCACCTTCTACTTGGTGTACGGGCTCGCGCATGGCCAAGAATCTCAGCACCTCTAGTCTACACGAGCAACATGCCCCGGTTGGAAGAGTGGGAGATCAAAAAGTACTGGGAAATCTTCCAGGGCTTGAAGCCCGAAAACAACAAGTTGACTGGCGACAAGGTGCAGCCCGTGTTGAAAAACCTGCGCTTGAAGGATGCCCAGTTATCGCAGATCTGGGACTTGGCCGACGTGGACTCCGACGGCAAGTTGGATTTCGAGGAGTTTTGTATTACCATGCGCTTAATCTTTGATTTGGTCAATGGCAAGTCCACGGATGTTCCTACGGAGTTGCCCTCGTGGTTGATTCCTCAGTCCAAGGCCCATTTGATCCAGGCCAATAAGGCCGTGGCCACTGGCTCCAATAACAACTCCGGCTACTCGTCGTCCGATGTGGACGAAGAATTGGCCCTTTCCGACGACTTTGACTGGTACATTTCGCCCACGGACAAGGCCACCTACGAGACCATCTACAACTCCAATAGCGACCAATATGGCCGAGTGCGTTTTGAATCCTTGGAGGAGTTGTACCAGACGTTGCGCAAGGTGCCTAGATCGGACATATCGTCTGCATGGAACCTTGTGAACCCCAAGTCTTTCGAGACCATTGATAAGGACCAGGTACTTATCTTATTGCACATTTTGAACCAACGGGAAAATGGCAAGCGTGTGCCGCGGGGCGTGCCTGCGCTGTTACGGGCAACTTTCTCCAAGGAGGTGCCCAGCTACGACTTGAGCGCTCCAAATAAGACCATTGCTGAGCCTAGTGCCAACGATAAGAAAGCTTTTGGTACCAGTTACTTGACCAAGATCGGCCAGGGCAACCAGCCGCAAAAGAAGGGCACAGATTTCTCTGTGACTGAAGGCACGGATTGGGAGGAGGTTCGCTTGCGCCGGGAATTGGCTGATTTGGAGAAAGCCTTGGACAGGGCTCAAAACGAGGCTTCGAGCTCGAGTGCGGATGAGCTGGCGCTCTTGAAGCACGAGTTCCAGCAATTATTGAAGTATAAACAAGAGGAGCTAGCCAGCTCTCAAACTAGAGGGGATGGTGCCAGCATTACCGACTTGAAGAACGACGTGGGGTTAATCTCTAGCCAGGTGCAGATATTGGAGGAGTTTTTGGCCGAGAAGGAACGGGACTTGACGAATTTGCGTCAGCAGCTCTCCAGCGAGTCGTGAATAGTCGGTATTGATCGTGAGTACATAAAAGTTGGAGACAGTCGAGGTCTATAGTCCGAGAATAATAACTAGAGTATGTGAGGATATCAGTAAGAGTTGTAGTAGTGTTGAATTAGTATTGTGACGGTATGGTATAAGACCCACAGTCGTATATGGGTCAGTAATATTAAGAGTTATGAGTTACTAAGCAGAGTTCGTTAACGATAGAAAGTAAAAGTAAGGGTCAGAGTCATTATTGTCTATAGTAAGTACTAGAGCAGTCTAGTGTAGTGTAGCAATACTCTAAACAGTGTGTGTAGTTAATAGTGTAGTGTGTGTATGTGGTCTATGCAATTACTTCTTTTCCTCGTCCGTAGGCTCAGGCTCTGGGGTAGGCAACTTGAACGACTCCGGAGTAAAGTCCTTACCCTCACCCACCTGTTCCCAAACAGGAGAGCCGACGGTGAAGTTTCTCCATGCCTGGGTCAACTCCAAAGGCTCGTAGATCACACGCTTCTTCTCCTCATCATATCTGACCTCGGTGTATCCGGTGGTGGGGAAGTCCTTTCTCAAAGGATGGCCCTCGAAACCGTAGTCGGTCATGATTCTTCTCAAGTCGGGGTGGCCCTCAAAAAAGACTCCGAACAAGTCGTACACCTCTCTCTCGTACCAGTTGGCACCCTCGTAAATGGGCACCACCGAAGGCACACTGCTGGTTTCAGAGGCATAGGTCTTGACTCTGATTCTGGAGTTGTGACGCACACTCAATAAGTTGTAGACCACCTCAAACCGGTTGGACCTCGAAGGGTAGTCCACGGCCGTGACATCCATACAACTCTTGAACTGCGAGGCCGTGTGGTTCTTCAAGTACAACAACACGATACGGAGCGCACTGGGGGCCACGTAAAGCGTCAACTCATCCTTCCATACGGAAAATTGCTGGATGTATTTGGGCAAGCACGACATGGTGTAAGTTCCGAACTTGTGCAACTCCTCGGAAACCTCCTTGTATTTGTCAGCCGGGTTAACGAGAGGCACTTCAATGGGCATGTTGGATTTCCTAGGCAACGAGTTCAAGTCCACCAAGGGCTCCTCCTCTTGTCTGAGACGGAAGGACAGGGATAAGAGCCTGGGGGCTGCACGCAACGTGCTCGCACGCATGGCGGCCATGGGGGCCCTTCTGGCGAGTCTAGCGGTGGAGGCTAACATTATGGCTGGAGAAGGAGGACTGGGTTGAAGTGGAGGTTGATTTTTTTGAAGCGCACGTGAGTAATTGTGCGACTACCATTGGATACCTGCCTTCTCCATTGGTTCGCGTGCGACACCAGTACCTCGACTCCACCGCATTATATTGTATAGATACACCATCAATACATCTCCATCCATACCCATAACGTCTTTTTGTTGACATGACATATTGGCATCCCATTGACTTCTCATTTACTTCTCATTGACTTTTCATTGACTTCTCATATTGGTACATCTTCAAATTATGTATTGGTGTCATTTTTGGATTATGAAATGGATATTGTTTTTGATCATGATAAAGAGTGGTGTTGTGTATTGTCCGTAGTCGTATTAATCTGCTGGCGTAGTGTGATGTTTTTTGAGCAACATTTGGTGGATATACATGGAAGACTCAGTGCGCACTACTTGGGGTAGATCAATGAGAAATCTGGCCCAGTGCAGCGGTGTATCTAAGATGGTGAATCAGGTTTATATTCTAGATTTACTATGAGAGCAAGCTACTTGTTTATAATGTCTGTTTATAATGTCGATCGTTTGATCCCATTTTAAAGTACTAACATGATATCAGCCCTCTGGTCAATTCCTCCTGCACCCCTAGAATAAACTGTATGAGTTTCAGTTCATGAATAATGTGTATACTTGTTCCATGGTATGAGTTTCAGTTCATGAATAATGTGTATACTTGTTCCATGGTATGAATTGGTTATCCCAGTAGTTTCTGCTTAGATGAACCACACCTTCAGAGTCCAGATCTACTCCGACAATTCTTTCATACTACGTGTGTTGTGGTATAACTTAGAGTACAGTGTGGATAGGATGTCTCGTGTAAAACAGTGTGATTTAGTACGATCTAGTAGTCCTTTTTATGCTGGTACATACTAGTATGGCCTATTATGGAAGTACATGATCTAGTCCGAAAAGAAATGTGCTTTATGATCTTTTATCGGATTTGATCATGTATACTGCATATACGCTTATTCATGCGTATGTCATTCTCTTCTTCGCTTAAACTTATCATACATTCCTCTCTTTTTTTCTGGCTATAGTAGAAGGTTTTTTTCTAGTGCTTGCTTAGAAAAGACTGACGATTCCATACTTTGGATGTCTTGGATTGGGGCCTGGTGATTACCAAAAATAGTTCGGACCTCCCAGCTTCTTCACGATGTTTTGATCTGCTTTAGACGTGGCTGAAGGAGCTACTACCAAGTATTGTTTCTATAGAGTATGTTGGGATATTCATTCTAGCACCATACTAGGCCACCCAGGAGACCAGACGTTCACTAGCGGGCCCCATTGAATAGCCTAAAATTTAGTGCAAGCTTACTCCAAGATTATTACCAAGATTATAAGCCCCAGGTGCCATTGACATATGACACTTAACTTATAAGAAGACACGATTTACCAATACTTCAAGTGCACTTCGGCATTTGGAAAAAAACACCTACATAGTAAAGACGAAGGAGAATGACTCTTGAGAAAGATTATCGCAGGTTTGAAGGAGGAGTTCTTGGGGATCCAGACCACTATTCTACCATACTTTTGGGCTAGATTTCGGATCAGACACTTGGTCTAGAGCTGTCATCAAAAAAAGAACTCCAGAACTGTTCTATACCAGGCAAAATAATGCGCCTTGTGGCTGGAAATTGGAAGCTGCAGAGACAGCTTTGTAGAGGGCAACTCGTTCTTCTACTCTGCTATGTTCGCATAGGACCTCTTTGTCATTTGCATCTTCCCACGGTTCAATATCATCAGGAAATATGTCCTCATGGTAGGCTTTGACTTTCTAATAAGCCACTGGGGCACGGGTTTTCCTGGCAGCAATGTAGGGGCCAACTCTATAAGCTGTGGTATCGTAAGGAGTAGTAGCTATTTCTTCCGTAGCCTTTTGAGTTGGCTTTTCGAAAATCATACCAGTGTTGTCTATAATATGGTATAATATACTAGTATAGTGTTATACCATATAGTAATACTGTATGTATTATTAAATAGATAGTATTGCTGTATGTATCCGTCATGTTCTTTATAAAGTATGTTTACCTAAACTTGCATTCGTTGATGTCTCAAAAAGAGGAACCGGAGTGGCTTATATACTTTAAGAGAAACGTAGTACCGGAAAACTCTCCACTAGATCAATGATAAGTATTGTTCCAGAATATTCGAAAAAGGCCATGGATGCACGAAGTGCCCTGATGGCCGAACACCGTGATACGGCTTTTGATGTGGCTATTGTTGGGGTCGGACATCGTAGGCTTCATAATGTCTCTATAGGTAGTGTTCTCCTATAGTGGATCTAACAGTATTATTACACTATACTACACTATACTACACTATACTACACTATACTACACTATACTACACTATACTACACTATACTACACTATACTACACTATACANTACACTATACTACACTATACTACACTATACTACACTATACTACACTATACACTACTGAATGCTCTATCCGTTTGGTCAATATATCACCCACTTCAATCCAAATCCACAGGCTTCTTCTGCCATGCATAACCCACAACAGTTTTTCGGTCTTTGTTATGACTGTTACGAACTATATACCCTCCCGCAATTAGCCCCAATTAGTATCTGGTAGAGAAACTTCATAATCCCTCCATATATAGATCAATACCTATGGTGGATCTGACAGAACCCTGTTGAGTGAGAACCTGGCCATTCACCATGCTATGGGAATAAGTGTAGCCCATAAGAAGAAGAAAAACTTCTTTACTTTTATGAACCATTCCTGTATTGTAGTCCTAAATATACAAGTTGAATGTTTTATAAAGACACTATTGGGTATGGTTCTGGGTTATTGGTATATCCTAATGGATAATACAAAAGATACAGTATGCTATACATACGAAATAAAAGGAAAATTCACTGTTTCACAGTGATCTCAAATTTATGTACACACTAAAATGTGACTCCTGATAGTTGTGGTTGGGTGTTGTGGATGGGTGTTGGGTGTTGTGGATGGGTGTTGGGTGTTGTGGTTGGGTGTTGGAGGCCGTGGATGGCCGTGAGGCTGGGCTATTTGGTGTTTTTCGCAGTGACCTTTTGGGCGCGTTTCGCAGCCACCGACCACAACTCATAGAATATAAGAAATTATCATGTGACTGTAACATGCATTTTGAATTAGCACTCAAGACTAATTCCATGTCTTATCATGATCTACTACTATTTCTGGAATTGTCATGATATACTACTCTTTCTGGAATTGTCATAATCTACTGCTATTTTTGGAATTGTCATGATATACTGCTATTTCTGGAATTGTCATGATATACTGCTCTTCCGTGCATTGTTATGACTACATCCATGTTGGATCAGGATGCGTCGGTGCAGGTGTCTATATATGGAAAAGCGGCGCTTTCATGGAATCTGCCTCATGCCCACAAGATCATCGGTCAGCGGAGGCAAGCTGGGAGGAAACGCAAGGTTATCCCTATGGGCTACGTACTCGGAGTCAGCAAAGCCCAAGATACTCTCGATCTCCGAGCTGTTTTTACCCTTGATCAAGTCGATCTCCGTCGAGCTATAGTTGACCCGACAATGGCCCACCTCTACGGCATCAGCCTTATTGGCATCGCGTGACGTCAACACGCGGATCGACACACACTCGCTCTCATGGAACGAGCCTTCCACCGCCACGATTCCCGCAGGAAGCAAGCCGGCGCGTTTTTTCCGCGTCAAGGCCGCGAAGCACCCCGGATCAATGTAGATCTTGCCTCTTGTCTTTAAGCCATGCAAAAGCCAGAACCTACGGTCGGACTTGATCTGCGAGTCCCGAGGTAACCCAAGGAACCTTGTGTGTAAAGGAGTTTTCCCATTGGCGATTTCCCGCTTGATATATTCCACCTGCTCCGCTAATGGTTTGGACGAGTCCACCGCCTGCATACTCTTAACGATATCGAATACACACGCAGGCTGTGACGATAGCGTAATGATAGTAGACACGCCTACATTGGTGGCCAATTCGGCAGCTATAAGCTTGGTGGTCATGCCACCGGTTCCCACCTTGGATCCTGCACCGGAATCCTCCGAGTCCACGTTGACATTCAAGTCATCAATATCTTTCACCAAGATAATAGGCTGGGCATCCGCATTGGTCCGGGGGTTGTCTGTATACAAGCACTCCACGTCAGTCATCAAAAACAAGTAGTCTGCATGGATCATGCCGGCCGTGATGGCCGATAACGTGTCGTTATCACCGAATTTGATTTCCGCCACACTAAGCGTATCGTTCTCATTGACAATAGGAACTATGCCCATGGCCAATAACTCATTGATGGTATTTCTGGCATTTCGGAACTGGTTATAGTCGATGATATCGTTCCTGGTGATCAACACCTGGGCGACTGGCTGGTTCAACTGGCGGAACAAGTCATCGAAGAGCCCGATCAACCGGCCCTGGCCAATCAGAGCTAGAGCCTGCACCGCAGCTAAATGCTTGGGCTTGGAGCTGATGCCCACCCGTTTCATGCCAAAAGCAATGGCTCCCGAAGAAACAACCACTATTCTGTGTCCCGCACGCCGCAACTTCACCACGGTTTCTGCTATGTTGGACATGTTGGCGATGCGGGGCTCCAACGTCTTCTCGTCCACCAACGACGACGTTCCTAGCTTTATGACTATGGTCAGCATTGTGTGTTGCTAATGTCGGGACGTCTATATTATGCAGTCCCGTCGATTGTGAGATTGAATTACCGACGACAATGCAATGAGTTTGGCCGAAGTGACGCTGCCCACGTTTGAGCTGACTCACAGCTTGTGTACACTCCGAGAGTGGTTATATGCAGGTCAAACATTTTTTTTTTTGCTAAATCCCGTATTATTAAGCGTCCTTTAGATTGCATAACGGCTTTCTACAAGGCCCTGTTTTCAATTTGGTGGGTGTGGCGGACTTTTGGCTCCGAGTCTGGAGACCCAAGAGGGAATCTGCACACCCGTACCTCCCCTTAAGCGAAAGAACAAGGCAATGTGGAGCAGATACGGGGCATGCATATGGGTTCTGTGTGCAGTACGCAATCAATCCAATTTACAGAAGTCTCTCAACGAGTTTCTTTAGCCGAAACAATTCTAAGAACTGAAGTGGCCTATCTTTATATGCGGACTATATTAGCGGGTTTTGCTCCATGTAGGTGCGCGCCATCATACATAGAACGACCGCCCCAAAACGCCATTCGTCCCATTCCCTGCTCCACACCAAACTACACATGACTCTTCGGTTCAAGAAAATCGTCCTTTTTGGCGACTCAATTACTCAATATTCCAGTGACCTCAATGGCTTTGCCTTGGCTCCCGCATTGCAGTCGCTCTACCAGCGCAAGGCCGATATCGTGACGCGAGGCTTCTCTGGCTACAACACCAACCAAGCCGTGTTTATTTTGAAGGAGGTGTTGCGTGCAGATAATGCCTCTCTGGGCGATATCAAGCTCATGACGATTTTTTTTGGCACCAACGATGCAGCATTCACCAACCAGGCCGTACCTATAGACCAGTATATGGCCAATTTACAGACTCTAGTGGACCTTGCCAAGTCGTACAATATCCCTGTGATTTTGATCGGCACCGCGCTTCACGATCAAAAGATGGCTAAAGAGACCTTTGGTGAAATCAGTGGCTCTTCTGGGGTCAGGAGGCTGTATGCGGATGCGGCGCAGGCCGTTGCTCTCCATAACGAGCTACCATTCATAGATTTGTGGACAGCTTTCAAGGACTATGGCGATTGGTCCACGGAGGAATTGTACAATAACTCGGCAGACTTGTCCAGCTTATTGGTTGATGGCATTCATTTCACGGGCACTGGATACAAGGTGTTCTACGATAAATTGGTGGAGACCATTCAGGCCCACTTCCCTGATCTCATGCCGGACAACTTGGACATGGTGTTTCCTTCTTACCGGGACATTGACATGGAGAACTCCGAGAAGTCGTTGAAAGACTGGTTGGATAGAACGGGTTCATGAATAAGAAGTACCTGAAGAAGGCAGTCAGCAAAAGTAGGCAGAGCCATTCTGAAGCACTTTTTTGCAGACTATACTGTGGAATGAGGTATGAAGTAGACTGGACTTGACTGACTGGACTGGACGGATTGGATTGGATTGGATTGGACTGGATTGGACTGGCAGCTTTGTGGTATGGTGTGTGCATTTATAAAGTTATATTGCAACGTCATTGTTAATACTTTTTGCCATTACTACCATTCTCTCGACGAATATAAGTGACTGATCCAGGCTATCGTTCTGTCAAAACTAAATCCCTCATCCTGGGGTCTGTTCATTGAACACTCAGATAGATATTCAGTCGCGTGGCTTATAATCAGTGTCACACCGCCCAACATATTTCTATGCCAATCTAATTCATGATATCCTAAACAAGTCCGTGAAAACGTCACGTCTATTTAGGCATAAGCTATTATTCTTTTTCCACTTCCCTTACATTTCTTCTTTTGTTCTTCTGTCTTTAGTTTGTATGGATTCTATAACCTTGCTGATGGTTCCGATCATGCACGCGACCCTTCCACGTAAAAATAGAATAGTACAATAGGATATGGTATACAGTGTATTGCATAGTGTTGAAGCAGTAGAAAATAGAAGATTTTGTACTAGAGTAGATAGTTCAGTGGAAATAAAAGAGTAGGAGGTCATGGCACAGTATCAGTGGAGGATAATGTTAAAGGAGTAGAGAAGAGTATGCATCGTGATAATAAAGTAGTGATAATATACAGTGCAGTAGAATATGTGTAACTCATAGACCTATGGCTATATACAAGGGACATCGATGGCTCTTGGTCATCTCAGTAAGACACTCTGGAGCATTAAGTGTCTGTTAACTATTGGAGTAGTAAATTTTTATGACCCTAAGACCACAAGCAATACAAATCAGTAGGTAGCTGACTAGACTTGAATGGATAGCACGTTTAGATTGTTTCCAGCTGACTAGTTGACTAGTTTTGGATTCGATGCAGTACCTTGTAATGCTCATTAGGGTAGTTCCTGAGAATTAGGGCTACTAAGATCAGATCATGGGAGATATATCACACTACCAACGTTAGTGAGGTTGGAAAGACAAAACAGCTTTCTTGATACAACAACTATTGGCTCCCATAATGTTTCTTACAAGTATTCAAAAAGACTAACAGAATAGCATGAGAATGAGCGAAGTGCCTGGATTCATAATAATACCCTATGAAGACAATGGATCTGAAGGCTACCCTTTGCCTTGAGTGTGCAGTACTTACCAACTCGGTCATTATAACCACGTCACTAAATAAAATCCATTCTCACTGGTCATTCAAGCTGCTAGTATTGTAGCAACCCCATTGTATTTTAGTTGTACTGCATGTCCATATAGCACCCCAAACCTATGTACCTCAGACCCTCAGACCACTAGAATCCCTGTACATACTGAGTGCTACATGAGATCCTGCCAGAATTTACACCATGCAGTAATTATACCTTCTCAAAGTTATTCAACCACTTTGATTGGTATTTTTTGATGGTTGGACATGGGGGTATGTTGATGATGTATTGTGGTAGTGAGTCATTATGTCAAGATCCATCGTTTAGCCATTTACATCAGAACTTTAAACTTTGAATAGCCATAGTGGAGTTTGGAAAAGTACGTTATCACATACATGAAGTTCCGAATCAAAAGTATAAGAAATTTCGGAACCTAGACGTCATTAATTAAACTGCGGTTATATGCCGGACATGGACTATCTAAATTGCGTTCACTCCCATGTATACCATCAAAGCCAGTTCTAGTTGGTAGCAGGTATAATGAATAAATTCTTGGTGTATCGTGATTAATTAATGACATAACAGTTTTCCCTATGAATATGTGTGTAGAATACGTAGTGAGTCATACAGTGATACTCTAAGCACTACGAGAGATCAGTTTTGATGATTTGCATTTGCTTTCTTCACAGTCTTTAACTAGATTGTTATCAATTGTTAAAGGAGAAATTTGTATTTATTGAGACTTCTACGGTTCATATGGCTATTTCAGACCCCTTTTAGACCTTTTCAGACCCTTTTCAGACCCTTTTTAGACCTTTTTAGACCTTTTTAGACCCTTTTAAACCCTATTTTAAAGTGAAGACTTAATACAATATGTTCTAATTACCCTCCTTTTTAGCCTTGGGTACTTCTTGCATGAGAATTTACATTGAAATATTTCTTGGTCGCGTATCGTCTCTTGTCTCATTTCGCAACTATATACTTCTCTACCAAATGGGTGCGAATAGACAGTAGTCAAGTACAAGGAACCCACTTCAAAAATTCTAAGCCTTTTACCACCCCATCAAAAAGTTAAATAGTAGTTAAATGTACCCCAGTACATCCAAAGACCCTAGAATCTTTACCCCGAATCCGATTTTAACGGTGTAAAAGTGTATAGTGTACTGCCTATGTGATGCCCACTTTCGCACCACCACTCACCATCACTCACCAGCAAATCAGCCATCAGTTCATTTTACAGTATCATTCAAAACTACCCAAACCAAAATACTCTTGTCTGTTCTCATTAAAATTGTTCATCTAAAGTGGAAATCATGGGATCCATATAAGAATGGCTACTAATACGTGTAACGTAAATCACCTCTGAACATTCAATATAGCCCAAGTCAGAGTTTACTCAGACACTAGGCCACAAAACAGAGGACCTAGTAAGAAAAGGATGCCACAGAATACATAATAGAAGATAGAAAGATATGATGCTTCTTAGTGTGTGTATCTGTTTTTTGTGGGTGAAAAATTGGTGTGCGAATAAGTTCGCAGCAGCATCACTATTCTACTCCACATGCAATGATGTGTAAATTCTGGACAGAAGCTGTGAAGTTGGAGTTAAAGTAAAAAGTGGAGTTAAAGTAAAAAGTGGAGTTGGTGGAGGTGGAGTTGGTGGAGTTGGTGGAGTTGGTGGAGTTGGTGGAAGGTGGAGTTGGTGGAGGTGGAGTTGGAGTGGAGGTAGAAAGTAAAATGGTTTTTGAAATATTGAGAAATGTCACTTTTGGTGCTGGTTACGAGCCCCAACAAGAACCCAGCTATTTTTCATTATTCTACGCATAAAATGGCCACACACACTCAGTGAGCCCCAAATAGAGCTAAATATAACTCTGCAGCTAGGGATCCATCCCACTGATAAATATAGTCAAATTTATAACTACCATAACTACCATGCTCAACATGATTATTGTATAGGCAATAAACCGCGTCTATGCAGGCCATCGGCCAAGACTAACAGTGCAGCAGGCACTATCAAGATTTGGTAGCCGTGTACCGTATATTCACTGCATGAGAATATTTTATGGACTGACACGAAGTTTATAGTATATCGATAAAATGAAGATATATAAAGATATTTGACGATGTTGAGATACAGTGAAATGGACGGGGTATGAAGAGTTGGAAGGGGTCTGGTATTGATGAAATTAAAAAAAATCGTTGGTAGGCACTTCGCTAATTATGGTTTATTCACATTGATGGTGGAATGACTGTCCAAATGAGATATCTTGATTGGATCATGAAGCCTGCTTTGAATGGCCGGCGCAGTATTGTATATAAGTCGCATATTCCATTGTCCACCTGCACTCACAGAACAATGGCTTCCTGGTACCCTTGAGATTATGCCCAGCACGTCATCTAATACACTGAACATTTCGTACTTCAGGCCAATGCCAATAGAGCGCTATTTTGCTTCTTCAGAAACTACACCAATTTTCTTTCAACAAATGGGCGTGTGGCGCAGTTGGTAGCGCGTTCCCTTAGCATGGGAAAGGTCTCCGGTTCAAATCCGGACTCGTCCACTTCTTTTTTCTTTTTATATCCAACAATAATACTTTCGCTACTCAAGTTAGTAGATCATGAATAGTGTTTTTCAGTCAAAATAGTCAAAGAAGCAACAGGTTTGTCCTAATCAGTAACTAGTAGGATATGAAGTGCAGATGTAGAATGGAGGAACAGGTATCCCATGCTATAGGGAAAGGTACATTTGTCCGTGGCATAACTCATTCGAGAACCTTCAGTAATTTAGTTTAGTAGCGTAGCTAGTAACTAATAGTTGGTAGTAGAGTAGAACAGGCTATGAGAGCCAAATTGAATACTCTTTGGATGTTCTGCACTCAGTAACTGAAGGTTTAGCAAGGGTATACATGAGTTATATCCCCACTACACACCACATAATAGCAACCATATTGCAAATAGTATGAACATGCTGGAGTGAGTAAGTCAAAGTTAGGGGTTAGACCATAAATGACAAGGCAAAATGAAGGAGGTATTTCTAGTAACGAAGAGAGAAGAGAGAAGAGAGAAGAGAGAAGAGAGAAGAGAGAAGAGAGAAAAAGGAAGAAGGAACAAGGAAGAAGGAGGAAGGAGTGAGGAGTAAAAAATATATAGCAGAAAGATAATCGGGGGGACGCGGCCTTTTATATTCCCGGGTCGAGGGGAGGGGTAATCACCCCTTTATGCTTGCGCATGGGCGTGGAGCGCCATGTTTCAGGTTTTGCAGCCACCCGCGAAAAGCACCCCGAACATGTATAAATACTCGGTTCGCACCATTAAAAAAACGGACTTCATTAAATTAACCAATCTCACTATACTTACTATACAAACTACAATCTACTAACCCAATTAAGTATATTACACTAACTATACTAACTATATATTCAGCTGTATTGATCTAAAGATCTGCTGTTGAATTAGTCATACAAATAGTCATACTAAACCGTGAGTCTTCGTCATACTCCACCTAGCCTATTGTACCCTTGGTCCTCACTCTACAATACATAGATAACCAGACTATTCTCAAACTCGTGGTGCATTCATAGACTCAGGCATATCATAGTTGGAGTCGGTCCTGATTCCAGACTAGTCTGTTCTATTTCCGAGTTTCTCAGGTATTCTGTTCTATTTCTGAGTTTCTCAGGTGTTCCTGGTCTTTCAGGCCATGAACTTTCTTGACTTTCTGACTTTCCTGTTTAGTCTAGTCTATTTCCTGGTCTCTATGGTACCTCTGAATTGTCTCTAGGTTATTGAAAGGACACTCTTCATTCTGTTCATTCTGTTCACTATTAACTACAATATACTAACCTTATTGACTATACTGACTACACTATACTAACTATACTAACTACACTAACATGTTAGATTTTGGTACGTGATGGGTCAAACAGACTATACTGGCTATACTAACTATAGTGACTATACTAACTATACAACTTTAGTCCATACTCTTTCCCCCTACCAGTTTCTTAGCTGTTCCCGTGTATGCTGTCTGGTCTAATCTGTGGTACTATAGTAAGCCTAGTCCAGTCTATGGTATATGTCTTTCAAAACGCCACTTGGACTGGATGGGATGATCCAAAAGAGATGACAATCTAGTGGGATAAGCGAAAAGAGTGAAGCTGTCAGTATAGTAGTCAGTATACCACTTGAAGGTCCCTGTTACTATGTCCCAACCATCTATCCCGTGTCGTCTGAAATGATACTATCCAAGTTACAGAGCCCTAGACCACCTTTATTTACTCTTACTCCCCTCTTATTCTTTTCCCCCTTATTACTCCTCTTATTCTACGCTCAAGTTCCATACACAGTATTCGTATTCACCCTAATTAAAGCACAACAGCCTCGGCCAACTTCTTCTTGTACGACAAGATACCTCCGTCCCATCTGGTGGCGGTCTTGTTCTCAATCACATAAATATCCTTGGCAACCTTGTCCAACAACCTAAAGTCGTGCGACACCACCACCACACCTCCATTGAAGGCATTGATGGCCTCGGCCAACGAGTCAATGGTCGACAAGTCCAAACCGTTAGTAGGCTCATCCAACAAGATCAAGTTGGGGGCCTCAATGGCCAACAAGGCAAACACAACTCTGGATCTTTGACCCTCCGATAACGTGGCCATTTGCGACGTCTGGCCCTCTCCGGTCAAACCAAAACGACCCAATTGTTGTCTCCAGTATTGATAGTCTTGCGAGATCGACGAAAACTTGTCTCTGACAAAGTCCAAGGGCGTCTTGGTCAAGTCCAATTGGTCTTGCGAGTGTTGGGAGTAGACACCCAACTTGATGTGCGTGTGCTGGATGACTCTGCCCTTTTGTGGAATCAACTTACCCTGGAAGAGGTTCAACAACGTGGACTTACCCACACCGTTGGGGCCCACGAGTGCCACCCGCGAGTCCATATCGATACCAATATCCAAGTGTTCGTAGAGGTTGTCCTCCTCCTTTCCAGAGTAGGAGAACGACATGTCGTCGAAAGCCAACACTGGAGGAGGCAACTTCTCCACCTCAGGGAAACGGAACGAGAACACCTTGTCGGGAACAACCGGTTGGATCAACCCATCGGCCTCCATCTTGTCCAAGATCTTTTGTCTAGACTTGGCCTGTCTGACCAAGTTAGCATAGGTACCTGCGGAAGCAATGAACTTCTTGATGTGCACGATTTCCTCCTGCTGCTTGTGGTACTGCTTCATCTGGTTTGTTTCCTGCTCGGCACGGGTCTTGACGTACGAGTCGTAGTTACCACCGTATTGCGTAAGCACCTTCATTCTCATGTCGATCATGTTGGTACACACACCGTTCAAGAAATCCTGCGAGTGCGACACCAAGATCAACGTACGGTCCCATCTCTTCAAGTACTCTTCCAACCACACACACGCAGCCAAATCCAAGTGGGCGGTGGGGTCGTCCAAAAGCAAAAGCGTGGGCTTGACGAACAATGCCTTGGCCAAGGCCACACGCATCTTCCATCCACCGGACATGTCCTTTGTTTTCTTGTTGATGGTGATGGCAGTGAAACCCAAACCGTGCAAGATAACAGCCGCTCTCGACTCGAAAGTGGAAGGATCCATGGCGTCGATTCTCTCGTACAAGGTCTCCAAAAGAGGGTTTTCTGGACCGTCCTTCACAATAAGGTCCTCCACGGTGTCCTCCAACTTCTTGAGTGCAGTCTCGGCCTCTCTGACCACGTACTCCAAGGCAGAAAGCTCGGAGGGCTCAGCAGGCTCGTTCAAAAGGTACACATCAATGTGTTCCGGAATAGGGAATTCACGGGCAGCCAAAGACTTAAGGAAAGTCGATTTACCACACCCGTTTTCTCCCAACAATCCATATCTTCTACCATAATTGAGCTCCACGGTGGAGTCCTGGATAAGGTTTTTACCGTGGAACAAAAGCGACAAGGACGAGAACTTGATATCCTGGGAAGTCTCCAACGAGTCCAACACTCCCGTGGTCACACGGTCCGACAACCCATGTTCATCCTGTTGCAACTTCAACTTGGCAATCTGGGCCAGGGCATCATCCACATCTTTTTCTTCGGAGTCCTTGGCGGCCTGTTTCTTAGTCTTACGGAGCGACTTGCCGCTGGCGGCCTTGGCGGCGTCTTTTTCTGCACGCTTCTGTTCTCTTTTGGCTTTGGAAGCAGACACTGACATAATGGGGAAAAGTTTTCGCAGAAGAAAGGTCGGAAGAGTTTTCGCGCAAGAAGAGCTAGTGGTTTTTCTGCCTAATTTATGGTTTTTCGCGAAGTGCACTTTGGTGGGTGAGAAGGACATCGCAAGGTATGCAGGACACTCCAATTCGACATATTCCACAGTGCTACAACTCCATCAATTTTTGATGAAATGTTTTGAAACTCGGGAAATCACAAAGGCATATAATTACATGCTCAAGGGACTTGAGACCGTCTCATATTTTTGCATGGGGATGAAGTTGACTTGGGCCTTTGTGACTGACCAAGCGGCACTGCATATAAAGCCCATCCTTCGGTCCTGCACCCAACACACTCAGTGTGTGCTATGACATACTCTGCCGATACATGCAGTGCACACTAAAGTTTCCAGAGAAGTGGTAGTGAATGATATGCAGGTGGTCCAAAGTCTTCAAAGCAACAGTCCACTAAGACGGCCATAGGTAATTAATAGATTTGTTTCTTAGTGTGGTTTTCGTAAAAGTTATTTGGAGTCCCTCATTGGGGACAGAATACAGCTTTCTCCACACAGTCCATCTGTCGTTTCCATATACAATCTCTCTTGTACTTCAATGACCCATACTGAATAACTGGATGAATGAATGGCTGACATACTGAAGACTAATGAGTGATACTTACCTATACTATTTGGTAGATGCAGTACTAGGAAGAGAGTTCTATTACTGACAGTATAGCAGGAATACTAGTTCATTAAGTACTCTACTCTATCCACACATCTACATTTCTACGTATCTACAAGTCTACAAGTCTACGTATCTACAGGTCTACAAGTCTACGTATCTACAAGTCTACGTATCTACATATCCACAAATCCACAAATCCACACATCCACAAGTCTACATATCCACACATCTACAAATCCACAAGTTCCAGGAAGGCCAATACCGGGGTCTCCTTCCTTCCGGCCTCCTATCAAGGACAAACCATGAGGCCCAGGCTGCTGAGCAGCAGATCCACCAAAGTGACGGTGATAAGAAAACTTCCGGTGGTGACGACAAGGCCAAGGAAGTTGCAGTGTCGGAAAAAAAGTCCGGGGAACAAGCCAAAAATGGAGCATAACACGGCCCTAGACCCAAGGCCACGTTTGTGAGTTTGTCCAGAAACGGCGAACGTTATGAGTTGGTCAAGGCCATTAGAAATGTGGAGGACCAGTTCAGCCGCAAGTTCAACTATCACTGGGTGTTTTTGAGCGACAAGCCCTTCACGGGAGAATTCAAGAAAGTCACTTCATCGCTTGTTTCAGGAACGGCCAAGTATGGGCTCATTCTAAGGGAACTTTGGGGTTACCCCGAATGGGTGGACCAAACCAAGGCTGCTGAAAATAGAGAGGCCATGACAGGCAAAGTTATATGTGGAGACTCGGAGTCGTACAGATACATGTGCAGATTCGAGTCCGGCTTTTTCTTTGGACATGCACTCATGGAGGAGTACGACTGGTAGATCTCCACTTTAACAAATCTCTTTCTACATGTGTCGTATTGGCTGGTTGTATGTCTATGACATGACACTCTACTTCATGTACTCACAAAAACTGTGTGTAATGCTCCAATGCCACTCTACTATAAACTGTTAGTCGTTCCAAGTGTGTTTCTTGGTCTTGTATTAGTAATGTCTTTGTCATACTTCCAGTCTAGACCAAGGCTTTACTAGATTTTTAGTCTTTTTCAGTAGTACTAGTCTTTTTTAGTTCTGTTCAGTAGTACAGGTCTTTTTTAGTCTTGTTCAGTAGCACTAGTATTTTTTAGTCTTGTTCATTAGCACTAGTTTTTTTTAGTCTTGTTCAGATTGAAGTAGTACTAGTCTTATCTTAGTTCTTGCTGGTTTACATCACACCGTACCATTAGAACTCTAGAGCTCTAGACCTTACAGTAGTATGCATACTTCCTAATCGAATAGTACCTTAGTAATATACAAAAAACTATAGTACTATGGAGAAAGTATAGTTTCCAGTACATTCTATCACCCAGTGTACTCTACTACTCTACACTCCTACTCTACACCACTATACTGCTACATGAACTCCTACTCCACTACTTCTCTATACTATACTACTATACTACTATACTACTATACTACTATACTACTATACTACTATACTACTATACTAATATAATACTATACTATACAATGTTTTTCAAAACTATTCCGACCAGCACCTCAAAAGGTTCAAACCACATTACGAAACTTAAACAAACCAATTCAAAACGTTACTGTTTTTAATATTTAATAGAGACTCCACAGAAACATTTCATTTCCAATCTTTGATACTTAGCAATTTCTAATTCATAAATACAAAACGTTTTAAACTATTGGTTTGTTTAATTATGCTAGTGTGGTTTGACGTATCCTGAGTGTAAAACACAATCAATCATGGTTTGACTAAAATTGAGACCAATCATCTGGACTATAACTCCCCATGAATCAACTTCCTAAGCATATCCTTCGGAAATGCAGTGGGTATGGAGAGCACAAGACACCGGATTCTTTTGTATAATTGTTTTGCCTCATTGGCTGAATCGTTTTAAAAAAACTGTACTACTACTTCTACTACTACTACCACTAGTACTACTACTTCTACTACTTCTACTACTACTATACTATACTATACTATACTATACTATACTATACTATACTATACTATACTATACTATACTATACTATACTATACTATACTATACTATACTATACTATACTATACTATACTATACTATACTATACTATACTATACTGTACTACTATTAGACTGCTCTTTACTGCTATGACTGCTGGGTTGGGAAAGTGGTGGCTTATAACTAGCTGCTTAAAGAATCTGAACGTTCGTATCGATGTAGCTACCGTTGAACATGAACAACCACTTATTAAAGTCCACATCCCACCTCTACTGCTCGACCAACTCATCTAGTATAGATAGAGATTCATTACACATACTACTACCACACAATACTGCACTAGTTTCTGGATTAGCTGTATTAGCTAGTCACCACTGTTATAATAGTGATAGAATACTGACAGCTTTGGTTGTAGTATTTCAGTGGAGTTTCATATCAATATATATCGTACTCCCATGGATCTGGATATCAGTATTATCCTTAAAATGAACCACATCACTCACGAAGACTCTAGCTTGATCTCATTACTCCGTACCGTGTTCTGTTCCACGACTCATCTCGGGATATAGAAGCACTAAAGATACCAATAGATGGCAGAAGGTGAGTATTAGACCAACTCACTCACTATAGTCTATACCATAGTACTGAAGTATAGTATCAGACACTCCTATCGGGAATTTCCAAAAATAGACATTTGTTCGGGTAGTGAGTTCGAGGTAAAACCAGACGATTATACGTGAAGGCCGCACACGTGACCGCGCACGTGCGCAGGCATCGCACAAGAGATTAATTTTCAGCCCATCTCTCTCCAAACACTCTATGCTGGCTTACAGTTTGGTCGATTCGTCGGCGTCATATCTTGCCAATGTCATTCTGAAAAGCGGCCGTAACGAGATCCAGTTCTACCCGTTGGATGCAGGCTTCCCCTCGGATCTCCCCGTCAAACGCCATGAGTTGCAGACTAACGACTCCATCCTCTGCGCCTGCTGGCTTAACGACACCCAAAAGAGACCAGCACTGCAGAAAAGAAAGGCAGAGAGTCCATCCGAAAGTCTGAATTCCAACGGGACTTCTCTGCTGACCCCACTTTTCGTGGTGTCCTTGGCCCTGAACGAGGTGTGGGTGTTTAGCCCCACTAGCGATAGCGTCATGCACAAAATCCACAGTGGTAGCCCCATCAAGTCGGTGACGGAGTCGCTGCATAGTGGTCATTTCTGGGGCCTCGACAAGTCGGCATACATGGTGGAGTTCAGCGCAGTGGAAGGAAAGGTCGTGGGCAAGATGCAGGCCTCCATCAAGTCGTCCAAAACCGTGCCCTTTAACCAGATTCTCCATACGCCGTTCCGGTTTCGGAAAAACGGGCCTGAAGACACCCTTCTTTTAGCCGCACACGACTTGTACATAATCGACGCCACCAAGGCAAAGAAAAATGTGCTAGGCACCGTCAAGGTAGGCCAGGCAGACATTTTGAGCATCGCTTCGGTATCGGATCTGGAAGTCTTGGTGGAAACAAAGAATGGTGTGTGGTGTGTGGACCTCTCCCTGCAGGAACAGCCTCCCGTGTGCATTGGGTCTGCTCTTCAAGTCTCTGCTCTCCGCAGCCTAGATGCTTATAGCATTGCATACACTGACAGTGGGGCCGAAGTGTACCATATAACGCCGGCTTCGCTTGAGCAGGCAGCACAGGAAGAGAGGCCCATTCAACGGGTTGCATGCATCAACACCGCCTCACGCAACGTACATTTTGAGAACATCTTCTCTCACAAAAACGGCGTGTTTGGGGTTTGGTACCATGGGCTCCAGCCCCGGTTCGTCAAGATCTCGGATTCCGTCAAATTCTCAGGTAATTACGAGATCCCCATCGAAACAAAGGAGAAAAACGGCATGCATGAGCAGAATGGCCACACCGGACTGAATGGCCACAATGGACAGAATGGTTTGCTTGATAAGCAAAATGTGCATGCGGAACTCAATTTCCGCCCCGAAACAAGTGAAATCCATAATTTGCAACCAGCAGAGCTTTTTGACTCGCTTTCGCTGGAATTGTTGGGCGAAAACAGACCCTCGGCCGTCTTGGCTCTTTGTTCTAGCAACGACAACGAGAACTCCATCAAGGAAACCATCCGGGAGTTCTCTAAATCGGAAAACTGCTCCGATTTGGTGGAGAACCTCTTTGAAATCATCAGTTCCAAGGTCGCCGCAGACCCCACTCACAAGCTGTCGTTGTCCATCTGGCTCAAGTGGGTCCTTTTGACTCATGGAGGATACATTTCCAAGCAGGCAACCATGGCATCACGGCTAAAAGCATTGCAAAAGAGCATTGATGCAGGAATGGCTCTTATTCCCAAGTTGTTGGGCTTGCAAGGCCGTTTGCAGTTGTTGAAGGCCCAGGCTGAGTACAGGAACCGGGTGTCAGTAGGAGACGATGCCGATGCCGACCGGGATGAGCGGGAGTTTGAAGCCGTCAATGATACCTTGAATAATACCACGATGATGGAGGACTCGGTGATGCACGTGACGGAGCCTGAAGTCGTGGATGCAGAGGAGCCAGCGTTTTTTGCGTTTGAAGACGGAGAAGCAGCATGAGTAGTGAGGGACTGAAATAAATAGATCAATTAGATGGAATGTCGGTGGAAACAGAAACACGTAGTGCCTAAGGTAGATGTCAGCTAGGCATGTGGTAGTGTAGAGTTATAGAGTCACTTTATGGTCAGGCTGCAAATGCACGTGACCAGCAGCTGTTCCTGAAAATACTGCACATTAAAACGAACCAGATTTTTAAACCATGCTTCCTTTAAGACAATTTGTATCAGTTATAGGTGGATTTTCGATCAGTTGTAGACGGATGCTGCACCGAATTGAACTCAGATGATAAATGGCTGAGGTAAAGCAAGTAAGTCATAATCTCCATACTTTTTGAATATCGGCCTTGAAAATAGTTCATCTGAGTCCTTGACGTACTACTCGAATTCAGGCAAACACCCGAGTTTAACTAAAACAGAAATATGCTTTCGTCACTTTGGGGGCCTGGTCGAAATTGTGGAAACGTAGGTTTCTCTGGCAAAGAAGTCTTATTGAAGTTGGTTGGGCAGGAGAAGTTGCACACATTGAGTGACCAGAAACTTGATGGAATTGGCGTACCCTGTAATAAGGTACATGCAATATATAACTATCAAGTTGTCATTCATCAAGTCATGGGAGCAAATCGCCCAGTGGCCAAAGCAATGGCATAGTTTCAGGAAAGTAGCCAGAGTGATGGGTTCTAGCAAAGAAGAAAAGTCTATACAGCACATAATCATGTCCTTCAAATAGATCATGTTCTTCAAATGAACATGTCCTTTTCCATGGCATGTGGAATGTTGGCCTGATGGTAGAGCA
The DNA here is from genome assembly GCA_002374735.1 of Metschnikowia sp. 13-106.1. Lineage (NCBI taxonomy): Eukaryota > Fungi > Ascomycota > Pichiomycetes > Serinales > Metschnikowiaceae > Metschnikowia > Metschnikowia sp. 13-106.1. The sequence goes on from NLAL01000163.1 coordinate 33,620, forward strand.
TGAATGATATGGATGTGACACTGGAGATCTGCACTTGGACCTTGGTCAAGATGGAGTTGTGGTCGGCGTAGAATCCATTGATGTTGATATCCGTGCCCGTCCACGTGGCTACCAAGGAGATCCTATACTTAAGGGGACGGTTGATCTTGTGTATGGCAGAGTTGAGCTCCGTAATAGCACCCTAGATGTTTTCTTCAATTTCAAAAATACTATTCCCTTGAAATCTAGGGCTTAGTGATTTCTAGTCTTAGTATTTGTTCCAGCCATGTGCACTCTCTAGATGTTTTGAGGAGCACCAGTTATTCCAATACGCGAGCAGCGAAGATCAATCACATTATTCCAAAGCTGTTTGATCAGATAAACGTTTTTTTAAACAGTCAATCCGTGAACAGTTCTGATTAGTGGTTCACAGTCTTCATAACAGTCAATGTTAGTCACCCTTGGTGAGCATAATATTACTCACCATAAATTGAGTCCGTAAAACATAAAATCTCATTTGAAACCAGTCTTTTATTGTTTGGGGTTCTCCCTCCTCCATAAAAAGCACAAAGTGTCTATGGGTCCTGGGCTAAGGCCCGATTTCAGGATACATTTCAGGGGTTCATGAGGAAGACACTCGAGTCTCCATATTTGGATAGAGGATATTTCTATGAGGAAAGAAGAGTGGATACAAGAGAAATAAATAGTGAAGTAAAAAAAGAAGGGTCCAGATATTCAGGGGGACGCACCTTTTTTACACGTTTTCTCCTCCCCGCCCAGTTTATTTGCAGCCATGTGCCATGCAGGAGCGGGGTGCTGCGAAATATAAAAGACAGTGAATTCCCCCGTCTGAAGCGTAAATTAGGGAGAAAAAAGATAACCTAAAAACAATGAATGGGTAAGTGTACTGATGGCAACACAATTCAAACATAGTGTCAGTGTATAAAATGAGGGGAACCCATACCTTTTTGAATCCTTGTTGAGTTATTCCAAGATATCCTCTCCCAGTTATACTAGTATAGTGTTACTCTAGATTATACCCTATTATCTATAGAGCTACTTAATGTTAGTGCCAGACTACACTTCACACAGCCATTCAGCTATATACTCTACTGGGTACTGGGACCATTAAAGTGGATCAGGGAGAGAATAATAGACTAGACACTACTGTGGAGCATAGTACAGTGAACAGGTACGTTTTTTAACTTACAGAATTTTTTCTAGAATTGGGGTTAACAATTTGGAGCCTCTAGGAAGCAGATGAGTTTGTGGTCCATATATCTTTGCATCGGTTCTAAAGATGAAGCAGCGATTTCTACTTCGCACTCCATATACACTACGCCATACACCATTGGCCCTAGAGCCATTCACTCCTCCGCTTCACAAATACTACGATACTACTATATAAATACGCAGAAGGTACATGTTTCTGTGTCTAGACTTCACCCTGGGCCAAGAATCGACGAATGCATCTGGATAGACTAGACAAGTAACCAGAACGGAATTATAGCATTAAGGTTCAAGTCAATCCAGAACCTCATTAGAGCCATCACAACCTCAATTAAAAGACAGATAGGCGGTTGATCCATAGATACCGGCGGTTGACTCATAGACACCGGCGGTTGACTCAAGTATACAGAGAAGTGTTTAAAAGCTTATAGAGACAAGGAGCATGGCATAGGGAATAAGCAGAGGAGATAGCAATGCATGGTGTAATAGAGTGTATGCACATGTGCATAGACAAGATGATAGTGTACTAGAGTCAAAGATATACACATATCAAATTACATGGTGGTAACGAAAGGGCATAATGAATGGAAGTATTTAGTGTATCCGTGTTCCTTCAACTGGTGATTTCTGGTCTGGTTCATGGAGGTGTTCATGGTACCCATCATTTGCCTTATTACATCGGAAATGGCTCCGGAGTTTTCTCTAAGCTCCCCTCTTGTTGCATCTGGATTTCTGATCGCGGATAGCAAATCCTGGATCGTAGAAATCACTTGCACAGTCTTCTTCCTCCTCCTCCTCCTCGTCGTCGCCGTCGTCGTCGTCTTCGGATTTCACATCTGGCTCTGGTAATGGCTCTTGATAGTTAAGTTTCTTAACTTTGAAAGAGTTTTTCCTTTGAGCAAATGAATTGATGCTCAGTTGAGAAGCGGAGTTTAAAGTCAGGGTTGATTTCGGGGATGCTGATTCTGGGGACTTCGCCGTTTTCGGAATTGCTGGTTCTATGGACTGGGCTAATTTCCGACTATCGGTTTCCAGTTGCTTTCCAAATGAAGAGTTTCCAATAGAGACTTTCCAAATGAAGAGTTTCCAATAGAGACTTTCCAAATGAAGAGTTTCCAATAGAGACTTTCCAAATTAAGGGTTTCCAATAGAGACTTTCCAAATGAAGAGCTTCCAATAGAGACTTTCGGTGGATCATTATTTCGACTCACCACTTCAGCTGACCTTTTCTCTGCACTTAAACTCCTCTCACCAGTTGTTTCTTCTATACGCTTTGTTGAGCTGGAGTCTGAGTAGGTTCCGGTGAGCTTTTCTTCTTCAGGAAAATCAGCTTTTGTTTCTGGAACAACTGGATCGGAAGACTTAGGAACTTGAACCTTTCTGTTCAATGGTGCAATTAAATCTTCTTGTTTCACTTGAACAGCCTCATCTTCCTTCTGTGAAGCAACACTCAAAGGCTGTTCTTCACTCTCAAGTGACTCTGGTTTCGTAACTTCTCGAAAAGTAATTTTTGGTGGTGCAGGTTCAAGGTCACTTTCTTCTTTGGTGTTGCTAACAACCTCTGCAACGAAATTCTTTTCCACTGGCTCTGCCAGTTCAGTCACCGAGGATGACTTTCCGTTGGCATGGACTGGAGCACTAGAACATTATATATAGTGGTAGACACAATAAAAGGTAGTACTTAGTGTGTAGTGTGACAGAATCAGCATAGCATTATTAATAGTATATAGGCACATATCAACATAGTAGAGTGATTAACAGGTGGTGTAATAGTATTATAGTATTATAGTATTATAGTATTATAGAACTAACTAACTAACTACCTGGTCTAAAGTCAAAGCTGACTACTCTTAACTCCAGCAGTTACAATACTAGTCTGCACTCATACGTTTGTTGGACCCGTATGGGACTTGTCCAAATCTGTTGTACTACAAGTAACATATTACCTGCATACACGGGCCAGCACATCTCACATATTCAACCGGATGGCACTGTACGCTGTACGCACTTGTCATGCGCAGATCAATGCGACACTCCGGTGGACTCTCCAATGCACTCACCAAAGGACTCCCCCATGGACCAGAAACTCTACATCTCCTACAACATCGTGCACAAGTTGTGCCAGCAGGCGGCGCAGCAGATCAAGGAGTCCGGCACTCGCATCGACCTCATCATAGCCATCGGCGGAGGAGGCTTCATTCCCGCCCGCATCTTACGGTCGTTTCTCAAGGAAGACAAGCGCAACATCCCCATCCAGGCCATTGGGCTTTCGCTCTATGAGCAGTTGGGCGAGGACCCCAATCAAGAGACCATCGGCAAGGAAGTCGTACGTACGCAGTGGATTGATTTCGGCAACTTGGCCCTGCATTTGGACACTTTGGTGGGCAAGAACGTGATCATCGTGGATGAGGTCGACGATACACGCACCACGCTTCACTATGCGTATAGTGAGCTCTATAGAGACGTCAAGAAGCTCGAGGAGGAGATTGGCGACGGTAGAACCACCAACTTTTCGCTTTTCGTGCTCCACAATAAGCGCAAGGAAAAAAGAGCTCAGCTCCCGCACGAATTATTTGACTCCGGCCGTTATTTGGTGGGGCAGCACGTGGACGATGTGTGGATTGCCTACCCTTGGGATGCTGAGGATATAGACGAGCATACCGAGAAGGCGAAGGCCCAGGGCAATTACTGATCACGTATGATGTGTGCAGTCTGATGACTGTTGATTTGATGAACTAGACTGTTGTTTTGATGAACTAGATTGTGTTTCTGATGAACTAGACTGTTGTTTTGATGAACTAGACTGTTTTCCTGATGGACTAGATTGTGTTTCTGATGAACTAGACTGTTGTTTTGATGAACTAGACTGTTGTTTTGATGAACTAGACTGTTTTCCTGATGGACTAGACTGTTACTTTGATGGACTAGACTGTTTTCCTGATGAACTAGACTGTTTTTTTGATGAACTAGACTGTTGTTTTGATGAACTAGACTGTTACTTTGATGAACTAGACTGTTTTCCTGATGGACTAGATTGTGTTTCTGATGAACTAGAGTATGCTGGACCAGACTGTTACTTTGATGAACTAGACTGTTTTCCTGATGGACTAGAGTATGATGGACCAGTATGGGGAATACACTAATACAGTGCCTAAGGACTACAGGGAGTGACAGTGGCTATAAAACTATCAAGACAATGAATATAAATGAAGATAAAGACTATAAAGTGGCTGCTGCGACTAGACTGGAATCTATGAGTGCTATTAGTATGCGAGTACAGAGTGTACAGTGAAATTCAGGGTCTATGTAGCGAGTACCAAGTACTGTAACTCAGTGAGTACTACAAGTACAGTCAATAATCACTATACTGACAAATGTAAGTGTGTAGGACACTGTACTGTGGCACCAGTGTACAGGCTACTCACGTCAGTCGTACCACAGCTTCTACAATATTGTGTATTCTTTACCAGTCATAGTCACATGATGAATAGAATTTCGGTGAGTCTGGGATCTGACGAGACTACCTCAATGTTGGTCCACACAGCTATCTCTGCATATATACTCTCAACGCTATTTGGAATATAAGCAGTGGTTTTCTGTACACTATCTACACTACTATACACTACTATACACTACTATACACTACTATACACTACTATACACTATTATCTACACTACTATACACTACTATACACTACTATACACTACTATACACTACTATACACTACTATACACTACTATACACTACTATACA
>NLAL01000080.1:0-71992 GCA_002374735.1 Metschnikowia sp. 13-106.1
GTAGTAGTATAGTATAGTGTAGTAGTATAGTATAGTGTAGTAGTATAGTATAGTGTAGTAGTATAGTATAGTGTAGTAGTATAGTGTATAGTATTCATGAAGCCTACTCTGTCGATCGTAACAATGGTCATTCCAAACACTGTGTCACAGCCATCACTCCACAGTGTTACGATGGACCTCTGGAATCTTCTAGACCAATCCTTTATTGTTCCAGTGGAGAGTTTTCGGTACTACGTTTCTCTCAAAGTTATATACGCCTCTCGGGTCTCTTTGAGGACCCATCAACGAGCAAAGTATTAGTAAGGCATGAATGATTTTATGTTCATTTATCTGATTTTATGTTCATTTATCTGATTTTATGTTCATTTATCTGATTTTATGTTAATTTATGTTCATTTATGTTCTTTTATCTGAGGTTATGTTCTATATGTTGTTCTGTTCTTTAGTACATTTATGCTAAACAGTTGGTGATTCCTGAGGAAGAGGATCGGCATTTCTAAAACTTTTGGTAGAGCGCAAAAAAGGGGCATAGTGACGGCGAACCGAGTCGGAGAAAGTGGGACCAGCTTCTTTGCTGGGCCAAATCCGGTAGCCAGCTAGCTGGCTAAAATGAATGATGTGTCCATCCATAATCCTGGAACGAGACTCAGATCAAGAAGGCTAGGCCTGAAGATACTGTTGAGCACAAGATCACTTGTGAACAGCCTGTAAATCAATTCATTGACGTGACAAAAAACCACACTTCAAGAGACAGAGAAAGAGAAATCCACATCTAAAGGTAAAGATATACGCGGAAAAATAAGCCAGACTTCAAAGGCACGTGAGCTCAATTCCTAGAAAGAAAATGCTTTGTACGTTTTGGATCTAAGAAATATTGCTCAAGTCTCCTCTAAGGTGTTGCTTGATCAACATAATTATAAATACTATTATTTTGGTGACCACATTATTACATGGGATGATTTTTGATCATATATATGTTACTACTACTACACTGCTATTACTACTGTTAATGGGGCTCTATCGTAACACCACGCCACTACACCACTTTGTAGCAGTCTGTTCCTTTCTACAATATAAATTGGTAGGTGAATAGTGAATAATTTGAAAGATAGATAGAGTATGGATTAGCATGAAGTACCTACCACTTTTATGGGGCCAATTGAATGCATTCACTGAGAGATGAATACTCATGCTACTAATGCAACTGATACGATGATATATTCACAAAATTGATATATTCACACAATTGATATATTCACACAATTGATAAACTCACACCATTGATAAACTCACACAATTGATGTACTCACACCATTGGTACACTCACACAATTGATATACTTATGGAGATGTTATGGAATGAATACAGTACTTACTTGATATCACTCATACTGTAGTGGTCGTATACGGCTAAAGTACTTGTTGGAATCTACTGCACTTCTGCTATGGACATTTGACTGATAATGGTGTATGGTACCAATGTACTTCTGTAGTTAGATCCGTTATGGACAGGACACTACCAACAGAGGTATTTTGAAGTATACACTGTTTGGTCTAACATTGGATATTCCATTACGCCATTTTTACTACTGTAAAATACTAGCTTGTAAATTTATTTTATGATATCATATTTCTGATATGAAGTTTAGTGTGATATTTATATTTATTCATAGCATAACACTCTACTTTCATATAGATCTACATCTTAGATATCTTACGGCTATCTATTTCTTGTATCTCTAAACCCGAATCCTTCCAATGTACTACTACTCGTTACACCAATACTATTTTCAAACCTCTAAATCCGAATGTAGGTATGTAAAGACCGAGTGTTCGTGAACTTTCCAATTTAAATCACCTGTACTTTGAGTAAAGTGTTGTATAGTAAAGTGTTGTATAGTAAAGTGTTGTATAGTAAAGTGTTGTATAGTAAAGTGTTGTATAGTAAAGTGTTGTATAGTAAAGTGTTGTATAGTAAAGTGTTGTATAGTAAAGTGTTGTATAGTAAAGTGTTGTATAGTAAAGTGTTGTATAGTAAAGTGTTGTATAGTAAAGTGTTGTATAGTAAAGTGTTGTATAGTAAAGTGTTGTATAGTAAANCTATTCCATAGTAAACTATTCCATAGTAAACTGTTGTATGCCACCAGCATATCTAATTATTATTGTTCCTGACATCTACATGTCACCTCGGGGAGACCTGTGCAAGAACGCACCTCGCTTTATGGTAGCAAGGTTGGCACTCAACTCGTCCACGGCAAAGGTGGAGAGCTTGATGCGTTTATTCTGCGAAGCTTCTAGGACCTTGGTAAGCACCGAAACCAATTCCACATCCACAGGTGGTTCCATGGGTTCAGGCTGCGAGGCCTCATACTGGAGCATGGGCAGAAGACTATTTTCCATGCGGTAGTTGTCGAGCACATCAAACCTGCCTTTGGCGGAGTCGGGCCGGGGCAAGCCTAGACCAGGAATGGCCGATGGCGATTGGGTGGTTGGGTTGGGAAGCATTTGTTGCGGCATGTTGGAGTTGGTGGCCATGAGAAGTGCATCCATGTTCATTTTGGCCTTATAAGAATAGTCGTCTATACGCGGCAGGGCCATGGAGATTGGCGGCATTTTGTCCTGGAAGGCGTTGATCTGGTACGTCTCTCTCTTGGCCGCCCTCTTCTTGGGTACAGGTTCCGGCTCCTCCTTCTCCACCGTCAGAGCACAGCTATCAATCATTTCGTCGATGGAGGCATAAGTAAGCGTGACCTTTGTTCTCTCGTTGACCAAGCTAAGTAGCTCGTCAATCTCCCATGGGATCACCACGTTCAAGTACTCCATGATCTCCAGGAGCTTCTCGTAGGACTTGGACAAGTTGGATGTTTTGGCCGAAAGCTCTGTAAAGAGTTCTGCTGCGTCTTGCTGGATTACCGGATCGTACAGAGGCCATGGTTCACGTACACTGACCAAAAACGAGCGGCGCCAGGCCGAAAAGATGATCTCCTGCGAGAGCGAATCCCATGAACGCTTGATCCACTCCAACGCCTTGATCAAGGGAATATTATAGTCAGACTCCGATAAAATCTCTGCGGAGTCCGGGCTGGGCGTGAGCATGAGCTGCGAGTATAAAGTGTGGTCCGGATCTACCTTGGTGTTCCGCTGCTTGTTGATCATCTCCAAGTACTGCTGGAGCCGGTAGAGGATCTTGAACTCCTCCACGATGCCAAAACTCATGGGCAAGTAGTCGAACTTGGTGCCGTAGTTCAGGTTCTTGTGCTTGGACGAGTTTTCCAAGAATACTAGGCGAATGTGCTTGAACTCGATGTTAATGATGCGGTGCGACGAGCTATCATCGAGGAAGATGACGATCTTGCGCTCGGGCGAAGCTGCCTGGAGCTTATGGTCCAACGAGAGAAGGTAGTCCTGGAAAATGGCCAGCGTGATCCATTTGGTCTTGTTTGTTTTGTAGCTGATCTGGTACACCTCCTGGATCTTGTTGGCCAACGCTGGGCCCTGGAGGTTATGGTGCGCTTTGAAGGCAGCCTGAGTACTGGACGAGAGGTCGGGCGTTTCAGTATCGGAAACCACCAAGGGACTTAGCTTTTCCAGCCCGTCGAAATTGCACCCAAGAAGAACCGTCAACGACGACTCGCTCTGCTTGTTGCTCTGCGAAAGGCCCTTGAGTACCGAAGACACATCGAAGATCTGGTCCAACGGGAGCGAGTAGAAGAGCAGAAACTCGTCCATGACAAAGAGATCCTGCGGAGCATAGTTTTCCTGCCGAAGAAGCCGTTGCACGTAATCTTTAAGGGCCAGCTTCTCGTCTAGCTTCCATACCTTGTCTAGAGGGAAGCCCATATTCTGGCGAACGGCCTCGGGACTCCCCACAATGTTCAAGTTGAGTTTCTTGATGAAATGTATACACCATTTCTGGCTGAACACGCCATTGCCTTCTTTGGCCAGTGCAGGGAGTTTGTTCCAAATGGCGTTAGCCGTCAGCTGGATAATGGGTGTAGTAATAGGAATGCGCTGCCACTGAGCCTGCGTGACCCATTCCGTGAGGATCTGCCGAAGAAGCGGATTGGATTGTTTACGTCTGCGGACTAACAGCAAATCTGCATCTTTGGCGCTTAGAATGCTCGACTTGGAGCTAAGGATCCGCAGAATCGTGGTCTGACAAGGCCGCAGCCCCAGCCCATATTTTTCCAGTGCCCATTCGGCCAATTCCATTTGGGTTAGCAGAGGATTTGCCTCTGAATGAAGGCAGATTTCAATTTTCTGCTTGATATTGTACCCCATGACGTTTTTATTAAAGTTTTGTATTACAGTGTGGTGTATGTGTGTGATGATAAATGACTGGAATGTATAGTGGATAATTATTCAAAGCAGTTGTGGATGACAAATAGTCAAAATTGATCAGTTGAAGAACAAAATTTGGATCGGCGATGTTATTTGGGTCAGTTATGATATCTAATATATGTTTGGTAGTACTATACGACTTTTTGGTGTGGAGTCATTAACTGGACTGGGTGAGAGTAGGTGTGAATCGTGTGATGTTGTCGTGCAGAGCTGCCTGCAGGACTCGGGTGAGTGCCCTCCAAAACCACGCACAGAGCTCTGGGGGATTTGATATCGGGTAATTAGACTGGGAATAGTGCGGAAAGACAAATTCCAAGTTTGTGGAACTTGTTAACTTGTGGTTGGCCAGTTGTGGTGCCTGATGTGCTAAACAGATGTAGGGTGCTAAGTGCATATCCGCAGTATGCGCTTACGTTGCGATGTCCAGTCTGCTCACTTACTATGGGCATTTACCTTCGAATTGACCTATGAAAGACTCTTTAAAATTCCTTCAATTAATGTGTACTAGTTTCTGTCTCAGGCCCTTTAAAAATTAGCAAATTTTATTGGCGTGGGGGAAATTCATTGGGGATGCCTCTCAAAATGTATTATCCGGCATATAGCACCATGAGCAGAGTAAACAAACACCAATACACATCAATGAAAAAGGGAGCAGCTGGTTTATTGATAGATAATGATTTGATGAAAATAAGGAAATAGGAGAATCAAGGTGGGGTCTTCGATTTACTCATCACTCAAGATTAGTAATCGTATGGACACGAGCCCTGGGCATCCTCTCACTTCCCAGTTGACTCCAATGGAGAACTAATTGTGTAACTTGAAAGGTAAAGTGTTCCTTGATGTATAACCAGATTCCAAATATATTGGGAAGTCAAAAAAAAAATATTAGTGTGAATATCAGCTCATAGTAGTGAGTAATATTGAGTATATCTAGTCAACGGTTTGAGCTAATTGATATGTTTAAAATCTCTCCATTGATCTTCACCTGGAGGTCCATATTGTGAAAGGCATTTCATTGTTAAAGCCAGGATTCTTGCTTAAGAAGTCTCAACCTTCGTACTCAGGTAGCATCCCACCTCATCTATGAGAATTCGCTTTCTTAGGTCCACCATAAATCTTTATATTGAGTATTTTGAGCCACGCTATCTAATCCTAACAATGGCCATTTCATTGTGCCACTTATTACCTTCCTTGTACGAGGAGCCAGAAGGAGATAAACCGGGGAGCCAAAAGAAGATAAACCGAGGAGCCAGAAGGAGATAAACCGGGGAGCCAGAAGGAGATAAACCGGGGAGCCAGAAGAAGATAAACCGAGGAGCCAGAAGAAGATAAACCGAGGAGCCAGGATAATGTGATGAGCCAGAACAATGGTGACTAGAAAAAGCCGTTGTCAACTACTCAAGTAGTCCTGTTCTTCTGGAGAATCATCGGCAAATGAACACTAAAAAATGAACACACTAAACTACCTGACGCATCAACAAGATTCTAACAGTAGTAACATAATATAAACTGCACTATAGTGATAGACTTACGTTGTAAGGACCGATTAATTTCTATATGATCTTTTTCTGGACTAGAAAATGTTGTGGAATTTATTGGGTGCGGTAGAATTCAAGGAGCCTCTTAAGTATGTTTTACTCTACTCCTTTACTATGAGCTATACATTAGTGAGTTACATTAGTGAGTTACATTAGTGAGTTACATTAATGAGTTACATTAATGAGTTACATTAATGAGTTACATTAGTGAGCTACCCTTCATTATTTTCTCTGTATTCACTAATAAAGTACTCGACACTGCTTTTCCCTGCATCTTTCTTCCTTTTTTTTTTTTTTTTTTTTGAGTTTCCTGCTCATCTTAGAGGCGTCCAGGTTCATCCCAGGGCTCCCTACCAGCCTATCAGATAACGTGGCTCAATTTACCGGTGATTTATGTGATCTCAGAACGAGGTTCATCCACGAAGAAAGTAAAAACAGGCCGATTTTCAATCATCAAACAGAGATCAACTGTCAATAAGTAGATTTCTCTTTCAGGGCATTCCTGAGAAGCCAGTGTTTTTGGAGAGCCACGACAATATTTGGCCAGTAAATTCGTAATCTTGAAATTATCCTCAAGACTCACCCGGATAGGCGTTATTGTCCTGACGTTACCAAGGCCAAGGGCACCATTTACATAACCTAATAGTTTTACGTTTTCACCAACTAGAGTAGAAAGAACCCCTTCGGTATAAGAGAACACATGGACGAAATTTCCGTTGTAATAAGGAAGCATGTCATTATTAACATCAACAAACTGGCTAAAGTCGAATAATTGGAAGCTTCCATTATATTTTTCATACATCATTACCTCAATCAGGGCCCATGCGGTGGCTGCAAAGAGGAAGGTGCGAATCAAGCTTGGCTTCATGATATTAGTTCTGATGAGAGCGGTCTTACCAGAGAATACCATACGGTTTATATAGCCTTCCAACCATGCAGATGAAGGCATGACGCATTGACTTTAAGGTTCAAACATGACCTACGACATTGTCCTGCACCTGGACCAAAGCACCCACGGGGAACATTATTCTGTTGTCGTCATCATTATTATCATATGATGTAACTCTGGATATTCAAGGTGTTTACCAGCTCAAGGTTTAGTAATAGGTAGTATTAGACTCAGTGTTGGTAGTAGTATAGTAGCAGTTAGTCTTTATATATGTGGTAGATCTTGACGATCCGTTGGGTTTATTTATATTTGGTCCATCACAGTGTCCATCAAAGTGTCCATCAAAATGTCCATCAAAGTGTTCTGAGTACTCTCCTTAGTACTAGCCATTTGTAGTGACTTGTAGTATCAATATATTTGAACAGACTCAACCCGTCCTTGATACAGTCAATAGTACACATTACCTTTAGTATACATTACCTTTAGTACATATTACCTTTAGTACATATTACTGCCACTTATACATATCTTGCCTTCACGTTATCATTATGAGGTGGATCTGAGTGCACCTGGAGTTGCTGGTGCTGGGTACTTGGATAAACGACGTTTTTGCATGGAGACCACGGCGTCCACGACCAACGCACTAAATATCCTCCCCATAGCGTATATTCCCGGGTGACGATCCGGGCCACGCTGAACAATACCGGGTCCATTGACCTGACAGAAACTCTGTTTTTTCCGACTTGACTGGCATAGACAATGCTGTGATAGTGCACCAGCAAAGTGCAGGGCTTCAGTTGAGAAGCATCATGAGTGCAATCAAGGCTTCGATTGGTCAGTATGGGCAAGATCAACGAGGATGAGGACAAGAATGAGGAGGATGTAAAAAGGCTACTAAAGGCTACTAGAATGGCTAAAATGGCTACTAGAATGACTAAAAGGGCTACTAGAATGACCACTAATGACCACTAATGACTACTAAAATGTCTACTAAGGACTACTAAAATGTCTACTAATGACTACTACTACTGTTTACTATCACCACCACTGTCTTGTTAGACCTACCATGCACTACCCATAGAGGCATCTCTCAAGCCTACGAAAGTCAATGACTTATCCAAGGCACCATACCCCATGACTTGGACTCATCCATTCACCTTAGCTCGTAACATGGCATCCAACTGTCCTACTTTACTTCTCGTATTCACAGGTTAGCTATAAGACAAGGAACACCTTAACATCCATAGCATTATATGTGGAAGATCTTTTGGTAATTGGTAACAGCTTGACTGAGGTGTCGAGGACAAAGGAAATGGTTGGTAGCAGCTTTCAAATGAAAGATTTAGGAGAGATCAAGAAATTTCTTGGTATGAACATTGTGGTGGGAAATGGATACACTAAGTTACTTTTGGGTGATTATATTGATGCTCTATTGAAAATATGGACTTGATGAATGTCGTTCAAGTGTTTTACCTGCAAAATCGAGAGGATTTGAGAAATCTCCAAACGAAAGAGATGAAGAACCTTGTGATGGAGCGGAATACCGAAGTATATTTGGAAAACTACTCTTTGCTGCAAATACTGTTCGTTTTGAAATCCATTTCATTGTGCTGAAACTTTCCAGATACCTAAAAGATCCGTTGAACAAACATTTAAGTGCTACCAAAAGAGTACTTCGGTATCTTAAAGGCACACAATTGATTGAGTGATGAAGGAAGAATCTCCAAATATATAATGAGGACTTCCCCCTATTTATTGTTAGTATAGAATCGAACAACAACTGCCCGGAGGTATACCAAGATGCCCTCAAGAACTAGACCCACCAAAAGATCTCGTATTGATAATACTTCAATGAGCACTGACAACTCTTCCCCTCCTGAAGTGAACAATTCCCCTGAAGTAAACACTTCCCCTAGAGTGTTTACATATCTTGATGAGACTATGAGGTCAATGTCTTATAGTATGAGTCATCCACTGGATATTACTCCCTGGTTAATCACAGGTCCTCCTGGTGCCGCAACCGTTCGGATTCCCACTTATTGATAATCCATTAATGAATGAACATAATCCCAGTATTAGACATTTTCAAGAATCTAACACATCTACTATTAGGACCTCTACTATCTACTATTAGGACCGTCTACTATCTACTATCTACTATCTACTATCTACTATCTACTATCTACTATCTACTATCTACTATCTACTATCTACTATCTACTATCCTATGTCTATGACTAGGGCCATGGTTGGACACTGACAACAGTCTGGTTGGAGTCAGATTCCAAATAGGCCGTTCACCCTTCGGTGGTCTCCCACAATCAACAGAGCCAAAGTGTATATGGGATTCTTGGTGCAGCTCGACTTGACAGATATCTTTTACATGGACAAAAGGCACGCTCAAGATTTCGCTCATCCAGATCTTCCGTTCCCATCTCTGGCAGAAGTTCCACAAGTCGTTGATGAGGACCTCTGCCAAGTTTTGGACCAGGAGTTGGAGGTGTGTGTGGACACAGTGCAGTAACAGGCCATCCACCCCAGGAAGTCGTACAAGATGAACTCCGCTTCTGCTGATATTATGTTGACCAGCACCTCCAAATGGAACGTCTCGATCCCTCCTTGCTCAACGATAAAAAGATACTTTTGATAGCACACTACTACCAATTCCTGAAGTGCAAAAAGATACCAATTCCTGAAGTGCAAAAAGATACCAAATCCTGAATGTGCAGCTCACATACAAATTCCTAAATAGATGTACAGCTCAGATATGAAGACTAAGACTCCCACGATATCTCCGGGTACACACGGCCAAGTTCTTGGACCACACCAAGGACTCCTCAAGCATCTGCACCTCCCCAACAGGAGCGATGGTAACAGTAGATGTCGCCTATAACGTGTAGGACGTATACTGCAATTGGATGTCGGGAATGAAGCCATTGATGCAGAACGTCATGCGGGAAATCATGAAGGCCAACCCTGCCTTATATGTTCTTCGTGAGAGGGTCAGAAAGGCTAACAATTGGTTAACTAGTACAATTAAGTAGATGAATAATACATAAGTAGATGAATAATACATAAGTAGATGAATAATACATAAGTAGATGAATATACATTAAGTAGATGAATATACATTAAGTAGATGAATATACATTAAGTAGTTGAATAATACATAAGTAGATGAATAATTGTCAACGAGTACCTAGCATGTACGGAGGAAAGGTACTTTGTGGTTATGTTGTAATCAGGCCATTGAAAACAATACGCTGTACATAGCTCGAACAGTAAGACTGTGCAGACCTTAGACGAACAAAAAGTAAAGAGCCGCTGTAGCCCCGTGACAGGACTTTGGTCTTGTAAGGTACAACTTACATATCCCTGTATATCAATATATATACTATAACATAAGTTGAAATAATACACTGAAGTCAATGAATAGTACACTTATTTAGATAATACTACACTTATTTAGATAATACTACACTTATTTAGATAATACTACACTTATTTAGATAATACTACACTTATTTAGATAATACTCCACTTAATTAATGTTAGATTCTGGTTACGTCCAGTCCTCTGTTTTGTATGTTTATTCGCCGATGGAGCCCCAATAGGTGGGAATCCGAGTACTTATATAGTTAGCCTGTGAGTACCAGAGAAGTGGAGCATGGCGATTAAACGCCATGCACGAGGTAAGGTGAAAGTATGGATCCCAGTCGCGGGGTATGACGCATTGGACAAGTCATTGGCTTTCGTAGGCTCTAAGAATACCTCTATGGGTAGTGTGTTTACCCATGGTGGGTCTAACAATTAAATAATAATACACTTATTTAGATAGTACCCTTAATTAGATAATAGTACACTTAATTAAATAATAGTACACTTAATTAAATAATAGTACACTTAATTAAATAATAGTACACTTAATTAAATAATAGTACACTTAATTAGATAATAGTACACTTATTTAGATAGTACCCTTAATTAGATAATAGTACACTTAATTAAAATTACAGTTTTACCAGTCCCAACCACAGGTCGCTCTTTTGATTTTTCCAACTATTTGGAGCTCAACAACGAAACCCAGTTTTTCATCCACGACTCCAAAGTTTACACTATATGCGACTTTCCATGTATGACTGAATTTTACACTAAAATTTCAACACGTAACCCCTAGTGCTATCTGTTCATTATTCACGTACTACTTAGTAGTACTACTCTGAATTACTCTTTAGTGCTCTACTCAATAGTATTACTCCTTCTACTCTATAGTACTACTCTATAGTACTACTCCTACTACTCTATAGTACTACTCTATAGTACTACTCCTACTACTCTATAGTACTACTCTATAGTACTACTACAGTATACTACACTCTTCTATAGTACTCTATACTCACAGTAAGCTAATCTTCTATAGTGCTAGTATTATGTTCTTTAATACAATTATGCCTCTAATACTTTCTACTACTCTACTGTACTACTACTACTCTATAGTACTACTACTCTATAGTACTACTACTCTATAGTACTACTACTCTATAGTACTACTACTACTACTACTACTGTACTACTACTACTCTATACTACTACTCTATACTACTACTCTATACTACCACTATTACTATACTACTATACTACTGTTAGATTCTTGTTGAACGTATTGTACTATGTTAACTATTTATCCGTTGATGGTTCCTCAGCAAGAGGAACCAGTGCGATTTATATAGCTTTTGAAGAGAAACGTGGCAGTGAAAACTCTTCACCAAGAACAATGGAGATGATTGTTCTTGGCATCTTCGAAAAAGGGCCATCATTGTTGGTCGAATGCAGATATGGAGTTCGTAGTAGCCCTAAATAGGATCGGGCAGAGAGACTTTCTAATCCCTCCATAGGTAGGTTACTACCCATGGCGGATCTGACAACTACTATACTACAATACACTACTACAATATACTACTACTACTGTACTACTACAATATACTACTACAATATACTACTACAATATACTACTACTACTATACTACACTACACTATACTACTACTATACTACTACTACTGTACTACTACTACTGTACTACTACTATACTACTACTATACTACTATTACTGTACTACACTATACTACTACTATACTACTACTATACTACTACTATACTACACTATACTACACTATACTACACTATACTACTACTATACTACACTACACTACACTACACTACACTATACTACTACTGTACTACTACTACTGTACTACTACTACTGTACTACTACTACTATACTACTACTACTGTACTACTACTACTGTACTACTACTACTATACTACTATTACTGTACTACACTACACTACACTATACTACTACAGAATAGAGATTACACTTAGTAAGTCATGTTCTTTCGTACATTCATTCCTCACTAATACCAGGCTCATTGATTGTTCCTTGAAGAGCAGAACCGGAACGGCTTATACAGGTCTGAGAGAAACGAGGCATTCGAAAATCTCTCCATCTGATGCCATATCACATTCTCATAGTGCTTCCTATAATGATGGCGTAATAATGTTTGGCCTGGCTATTGCTACGCTGGACAGAGTAGGCTTCGTGATACCTTTATAGACAGGACCCTACCTAAGGTGGATCTAACAAAGTATACTTACTATGGTAATGCTACTTCTACTCATGGTATTTCAACTAAGATTGTCCTTGACTTTATTAGTTCTACTATGCTGGTATCGTAGTTATTGTTTCAGTGACTGAATATTAGAACTGACCATTGTCTATTAGAACTGACTACGGACCACTACAAACAGTGACCGACCACTACAAACAGTGACCGACCACTCCAAACAGTGACCGGCCACTACAAACAGTGACCGGCCACTACAAACAGTGACCTACCACTACAAACAGTGACCGGCCACTACAAACAGTGACCTACCACTACAAACAGTGAAGGACTATAATTTCCACATAAGATTGCACTTAATCTTGTGGTTGAATGTTGTAAACCTCAAAGTGGGGTTTCAATCAAATAAACATAATAGCATATTCATGGCTAGTGGACATTCAAAAAGTTCACCACCTCGGCTAGAACCAGGGCAAAAATGTCCTCACGCTCAATAAAAATCGAGTGTCTGCCATCGGCCACCGGCACCAACGTCTTGTCCACGGAGTCGGGCAAAAGCGAGAAAAATGTCTTGCTGCCCTCGATGTCGTTGATGTAGTCGGTCTCGCCGTGGAGTAACAAAAGCGGAATGGATGCCAGGAACCCGCTCACGTGCTCCCGCTCCATCAATTTGTCTCCACGCTTGAACATATCGTTGAATTGTCTGACCGACCCAATCAACTTGCCCTCGTTGCACATGATATACTTTTTCCAGCCCTCGTGCGACGTAATGTAGTCATACACGAGCTTGGAGTCAATTTTTAATCGAGGAATCAATATATTGATCACCGGCTGGAGGGTTCGGAGAACAATGTTGGGCTGGGTTTTTGGGTGTAACTTGACCAAAGGACCAGAAACAAAAATAGCCCGGATGTTGTCCCGGTGTTTTCCATAAATGGCGTAGTTGAGAGCAATTCCTCCGCCCATGGAATGGCCTCCAAGGACGATCTTCTCGGCCTTGTCGGACCTGGAGTCCAAGATACGCTGGATCATGAAGTTCAAATCGTCGAACGTGTGGAACTCATCGGTGATCCCAAACAACTTGCCAGGTGATGTTTTTCCTGCACCTCTCTGGTCGAAAAAGAAGATCTGGTAGCCCTCTTGGCTAAGCCGGTCGAAGAATTCGGTGTAGATGGTGGACTCTTCGCAGAAACCGTGGACATACACGATCTGGCCTTTGTAGGCCACGCCTTCGGGCACTTTCCACGTGACGGTCTTGAAGTTGAGCCCATCGTAGGCAACGAATTCCTCAATGGGGGTTCCTTTGGGTGTGTATGGGATTGGAACGGGCATTGGTGAGTAGTTCTGCGACGGTTTCGAGTTCCGGGGTGTATTTCAAGATCCGGGTGCGCGTGCACTATGCACTCCATTCCCCATTCCAATTCATCACCATCCAATAACATTCCCTCATATCCCCGTATTGTTCACCGGCCAATCACATTGCTTCCTTAGCAATCAGTCAAACCCATGTTTATACTTACTTGCGCAAGGGGATGGTGTGACCATTGTATTGGACCCCATTCTCCTTCATATTAATGGTGAAGTCCACCACAGTATATTGCTTCAACAATGGCATGAATTCTTGGGCATGAGCATAGATCGGGTCCAGATGTAAGAAGTGGGCCAAATCGGCCCGGCAGTGACGAATACACTGGATCATGGGGTCCGTGGCAAATTGGGCCTGGTCATATTCCGGACTGCACATACTGCCGCTGCATGGGAAAAACGCCTTCTGGATTCGGTACTGGTAGAAATACCCGTGTTCCCATAATGACACGTCCTGCAGCGAGAGGTTCTGGTACAAGAGTCCCCTATTTTCTGCCAAACTTGACCTGTCCACAAGCTTCAATTTCCGCAACCTGTGTTGGTGCTGCAACAAGAGCTGCCGCACCGACTGCGCGGCCGCCTGGATGGGTGTTTCCATCACCAACAGAAGCTGTTCCAATTGGTGGGGTAAGTTTTGCAGCACAGCACGCGAAACGGAATCCATCTGGCACGTGAGGCAATTATCCGAGGGCACCACATCGAGATTCTGCAACAGAGGCGTCCGTTTGGTGAGTTCGTCCAATATGGTGGTGGCTTGGCCCGAGTGCTGCTGTGGTCCATGCAGGACTTCCGTACACCTCAACTCGAGGGTTTGCAAGTGGTCGAGTTCAATGGACTTGCCCAAAAGCTCAGCCAAGGGCACGGCTGAATTTTCGAAGTGCCCATCGATTCCCAATGTGGAAAGCTTAAGCTTGACGCCCGCTTTCGCCAAGACCCGGAAAAAACTGGGCCATTCCGCCCGTCGGCCATCTACACGTGATTGGTTGAGCATATTGAGCCGTCTCAAGTCGCGTTCGTCCCCAGCTGTTTCAAGCACCAAACTGCGCAATCCAGCATGGGTATTGGACGCAAGAAGTGCGGCTGCCAATTCCTCATACCTTGCTGAGTCCAACACAGTATTGGTATGGGATATTCTCAATTCACACAATTGGCCATAAACGCCGCCAGAAAAGTGTCTTGTATACAGCAAAGATGGTGTAAAAGAGGCATTTGTTCCATCAATAGGCGGAGTTTCGAGAGAGCCTGTTCCATCAAGTGGTGGAGTTTCCGGAGAGCTTGTTTCATCAAGTGGTGAACTTCCCAAAGAACTTAATCCTTTGACCAATGCACTTCCTAATACAACCAGGAGGTCTTGGACAGTATGGAGGAGCAGCGGTGGTAGATCTATTGGCCTGGTACAATAGAAGGTGGTCACGTGCGTCAATTCAAGCAACAGAGGGATATCGCCGAGATGGTTTGTGCTGGTGACAATCACATGGCGAACCAACAGCGCCAACTTTTTGTTTTGGCCAATTACAGCCACAAGACTCGGCACTTTACGCGGAGAAAGCGCCGTGCCATAGTTCTTGTTCCAGTTCTTGAGGTGGGACTTCGCATAGTCAAGGGCCAAATCGTCGCCCGTGATGATAAGCTTCTTGTATAGCCGGTTAACCGCCGGAAGATAAAAGTACTTAGAGGATAAACACACCTGGAGGAGATCGGGGGTCTGGAGAAAGTCGAAGATGTACTCGAGGATTACTACGGGAAGCATTTCGAGCGACACCGGAACTGGCAGGGCCATGGGCGCCTCCTGCACAGAATCCGTGGCAGTTCTGGGGATGAACTGGGGGTACCTCCAATTGTGAGGCCGGAACAGCGACAGTTTTCGACGGGGTTGCGGTGCACCGGAGGAGGAAAGCATACCTTTGGAGTTGCAACAACTGATAACGATATGAGCGAATCGCGCGCACGTGACTAAAGTGCACGTGCACTTATCAGCGGAAAAAGCCATGTGTATCTCACATCACGTGGCAAACGTCATGTGACTGGAATTTCACGTGATATGGCGTTGCGATTCCGAGGGTTTGCCCCATCTTACACCCTCAGCCACGTCAGCGTTAATGTCGAAGTGCTGCTTTCCTGTATCTTAGGGTTTGTGTTCCTGAATATGGGTTAGTGAGTTTTGTAGATATGGCAGTGTTTTGTGGATAGCCTTTGGTGTACGGAGGTTCTGCCGCGCCTCAAATCCGAGGGCAGGACGTCAAGCAAAGCATCATAGTACCACATCACGCACACTGAAACAGAAGCACCAAACTAGAATGGGCAATGGAAACACGACGCAGGCACGTGATTGTTTCAAGGATGTTTCAGATCATCCAGTGCTGACACATGCAGGAAAAACCGGGGGGCTGAACCCAGACCTGAAACAACACCAGACCCAGGAGCACAACCACCAGGCACAGCTGAAACAACAGCTCAAACATACACTGCAGAATGTGAAGCACACGCAGCAGAATGTGATAGTCAACGAGGATTCAGACCACTCAAAATCCTCAAATCAAAAAGAAGGGCCCGCCCTGCACCCAGGCGCCCAATGCCAGAATTGCAACCCCAACGAAACCGGTGAAGGTAATCAAAAAGCAGAAATTGATCAAAAAGCAGAAATTGACCAACTTCAAAATCACCAGATAAAAGGTGATCAAAAAATTGAGTCCAAAAATCACGTGGTCAAGGAAGATCCCTTCGCCGGGCTCTCGTTTTCCGTGGGCGTGGCCGAAAACAAAAACTCCAACTACAGAGACAAAATGGAGGACGTGCACACGTACGTGGCCAACTACGCGGAAAAACTCGACTGGGGCTACTTTGCCATCTTCGACGGCCATGCAGGCAAGCTGACAGCGCGCTGGTGTGGAAACAATCTCCATGCTTTGGTGGAGGAGGAGATTCTTGCACTGGAGGCTTCGGCCAAACCTTACGATTTAAGACACATATTGTGCCGGGCGTTCCTCAAGGCCGACGAGACTTTGGATAAGGATGGGTCGGGGTCTTCAGGAAGTACGGCGGCTGTGGCTGTGTTGCGGTGGGAACTGGAGGTGGGGCACGAGGACGACTTCTCATCCAATTCCAGATACGACTTTATTCCTGGTTCCCAGCATAAGAGGGTGCTTTATACGTCCAATGTGGGCGATCTGCGTATAGTGCTTTGTCGGGCCGGAAAACTGTACCGGTTATCGTATGACCATAAGGCATCGGATCCCAGTGAGATGGAGCGGATCCGCGAGGCTGGGGGACTTATTGTCAAAAATAGAGTCAATGGTGTTTTTGCCATCACGAGGTCATTGGGTGACCTGTATATCAAGAACTTGGTTACGGGGTCGCCGTTCACCACCGCAACGGAGATTTTGCCGGAGGACGAGTTTCTAATATTGGCCTGTGACGGCGTCTGGGACGTGATCTCCGACCAGCAGGCGTGCAAGTACGTGCAGGAGGTGTTTCGGCAGCAGCTCGAGCAAAACGGCGTGTACGACCCCAAGGCCGCTGCCAAGAGGCTCTGTGACTATGCCATAGACAATGCCACCACCGATAACGTCACCGTGATGGTGGTTCTTCTCGATGCTGGCATCTTCACTCACACCACCTAATCGACCAGTGTCTGAGGTTTTGATAGTCTATGACAGTCGATCAGGTTCTATGATTATATGAAACTCTTGACAGTCTATGGTATGTTCTGTGATATTGACTATAGTCCATTCAGATTAATGATGATCGACCATTGTCCATTCAGATGATCGATGGCTGTGTATGGTGGTGGATGTATTGACTATGCTTGTCTATATTTGTGTTGATTGGTTCTATGGTTATACCAGTCATTTTGGTAATTGTTGACTCTGGTTGACTATGTTCAACTAACTCAATGATTGAGTATATCTATTTTTGACTCTATGGTTGACTCTAAGGCTGACTGTCTCTATGGGAGTCTGAGATCTTCGACTATTTCGCCTGCTATGCCTTCCCGGCTCTTGCTATACTGGACTATACTATTTAAGGTTGACTGTCTTTTTAAGGTTGACTCTTTGTCTATGGTTCACTACATTGTGGTTTTATGATGGATAATGGATATTGAAAAGTGACATACTGTCTATACTCTATGTCTGCCTATTGCTGATTAATCTATGGCTGAACAAGATATATGATGCTACACGACTATCTATCTATGATTTTATGATGGCTGTGATGGGAGCATCTGTCTATTCTTGACTATACTGGCTACGATGGCAATGTCTATAATGGCTACACTGTCTATGACAAACCGTATATGGTCGAATTTACTGTCCACAATTGGTGCAATGCATATGGTTAACTATGGCTTGACTATGTTTATCTTGACTACATGGACATACCTAAAATATATCATTGACTATATTCCTCAATGGTGTCAAGATGATTAGAGGGTCTATGGTGTTTCTCAAACACCTCAGTTTGACTGTAATTGACCATCTTGACTTGATACATGGCCATGGCTAGCTATCTGTCTTATGTTTTGGATAATCAATTCCTTACTGTTAGCTTGACTGCATGTCTATGATTGAACATACTACCCACGCTTAACCATTCTTCACTATCGACTACAGTTGACTATCGACTAAACATTATGTTTATTGCTGACTGTCTATGGTTGAGTGAGTGTTGCTCGGATCATAGACCGGATAGTTGGTTTTAATGGATGTTTATATCTTTCATTGATGGTCTGGTGATATAAAACTGGCTATGGTGGTTTTTGTGGCATGGAACTTCAACTATGGATGTCAATGGATAAAGAGTCTAGCTATGGTTCTATTATCGATGCAGTTTATGGATATGATATAATCATACGCTGTCTGCCCATGCCTACTATGGTGTCAGCTTAGTACCAGTCTATGGTCTCCATTATGGCTGGAACACCCCACAAAGGTATTCCCATGAATATGGACTTGGGTATGCATATGTTCTCAAAGTCAGGTCTAGGTCTATTGGTCTACAGAAAGATCCAAAACTGGTCTTCACCAACTTCTTTCCCATTCATCATATCGTTGCTTGATAATTCCCATGCTGAAAGGTCAGAGACCAACTAATCTATGGATATGTCTATGGATATGTTTATGGTGTCTACTCTATAGTGTCTATGGATCCAACAGTCTATAGAGTTTACGATCTTGAATGTATGGCGTGTCAATGGTCTACAGTCTATACCAGTCTAGGTATGAAGATGAAGTCGTGTGAATATATGTCTCAGTCTTAGTCCCAGTCTCTGCCTCAGTCTCTGCCTCCGTCTCTGCCCACGTATACGAATCCTGATCTGCTATCTCCGTTTTTCTTCCTCTATCAACCTTAACCAGACTTACTCCAATAAACAGTCTCAACAACCACATCCTCGTGGTCTACCATCTTGGATGCCTCCACCTTGGGCCGGTAGAGCCGCAAGAGCAAGCTGCTGGTGACCACACTCACCGACGACGCAGCCATAGCTGCACTGGCCCACACCGGGCTGAGACGCAGGTTTCTGTAGGGATAAATGACGCCTGCAGCAATGGGAATGCCGATCAAGTTGTAGATAATACTCCAAGCAAAGTTGAACTTGACTCTGCGGAACACCACGCGGGCCAAGTCGAACAACGTGCATAACGTCACGAGTGGCTGCGTCTTGTTGAGCAAGATAAAGTCGCTGGACGTGACTGCAATGTCTGCACCCGAAGAAAGGGCCACACCAATGTGTGCTGCAGATAGGGCTTGGGCATCGTTGATTCCGTCTCCGACCATGGCCACGATTTTGCCAGCGTTTTTCCTGATTTGGACAATCTGCTCCTGTTTTTCGTGGGGCAATACTTCACTGATGATATGGTTTTTTGGAATCCCGATTTCGGATCCTATGGCTGCAGCCGTGAGCGAGTTATCTCCCGTGATCATCCAGCACTCAATACCTTTGGCGTGGAGAAACTGGACGACTTTGGGTGTTTCGGCCCGGACTTCGTCTCTGCATGCAAACATGGCCACCAAATGAAAGTCCTGGTTTTGGAATAATTTGGAGCACTTTAGGCCCAAAAGAACAATGGACTTGCGCTCTGCTTTCCATTGTGTACTGATTTGGCGCTGTTCTTCCGAAAGCTCAATTCCATATTCGGCCATGAGTGCTTCACTGCCCATGATGACTTCTTCTGGCCGGTACTGGGTCCATATATCCTGCACAGACTCGTCTGCCACAGGCACGCCCCAAAGCCCTTTTCCTGGTATTGTATCGACCAGTGGAACCCTATTGGACGTAAGGGAAAAGGAGGATGTGTCTTCTTTGGCGTGGTTCTGCACATAGTCCCGGATGGCACATGCTATTGGGTGTTTCGATGCAAGCTCCAAGTCTCTAGCCAACTGCAATGCCATTTCGCCAAGAGAAACACCCGTTTTTTCCAGGTCTAGACCATTTTCCAGGCCTACACCCTTGACATTCGGGAACGCAACGTTGGCCACCTGCATCTTCCCATAAGTAACAGTCCCCGTCTTATCGAAACAAACCACATTGACACGTGCTGCATCCTGGAAAGCAGCACCTCCACCCTTGGCCAATATGCCGTATTTAGCAGCCAAACCTGAGCCCACAAATAACGCCGTGGGTGCTGCTAGTCCTATCCCACAGGGACACGCAATCACAAACACCGCTATGGCAAATTCAAGCGACCACACGGCCCAGCCTCCAATGTCCACATCGAGGTAAGACTCGGGGAGAGTTCCCGAATAGGCAAGCGCAAGCCACACGACCCACGTGACCACGGCTATCATCACAATGATCGGCACAAAGTATCCCGTAAGCACATCTGCAAGTCTCTGGATGGGGGCTTTTCGCATTTGGCCATCTCGAACCGTACTGACGATTTGGTCTAGAAGCGAATCTCCATTCATACTCAAGATTCGGGCCACAACCGCTATGTTTCCTGCATTCACTGTTCCAGAGAAGATCTGCTGGCCTGGGCCTCTTCTGACGGGGTCTGATTCTCCTGTCAATGCTGATTCGTCAAAATCGGTATTGCCGTATACAATGACACAGTCCACAGCGGGAGATTCGCCGTGGCCAATCCGAATATAGTCTCCTGCATCTAGTAGGTTTGCAGGGACCACCTCGTCGTTAATATATTTCTCAATGTGCAGTTCAGAGTTAGCTGCTTCACTGTCTTCAGACTCTTCAACTTCTTTTGTCAGTTCGATGACCTTTTCCACGACAGTAGCAGTTTCTGCCTTCAAATCGCCCAACTCCGCCACGGCATCGGCTGTCTTAGTCTTGGAAACACTTTCCAAAAGTCTCCCGATGAGTAAAAAGAATGACAAAAACACCACGGAGTCAAAGTACGTTGTGTGGAACCCCATGTGCGTTTCAGGGGTCTGTTTGGACGAAAGAATAAGGAGAACAATGCTTGCAATGTAGGCCACGGTTGTTCCAAGACTCATAAGCAAGCTCATGGAGCCAAACTTGAACAACCGTTTGCGTAAAGAATTCTTCTGTGTCCAGAGCAGCTTCACCTCCTTGTATGCCTTGATATGGAAGATATCTGCAGCAAAGAAGTACACCGGAGTGCTAAGGATGAGAAGAATCCACATCACACGTGAAACATTTCCTTTCCAAATGGGTTCCTCGAGCCAAACCCTAAATCTGTTTTTCTTGGAGATTAACGACATGCCCACCACACCAAAGATAAACGACGGAATAGCAAATGCCGTGGCCAAAATAAGGCGGTAGGCGATTTTCCAGTTCTCTTTCCGCAGGAGTTTCCGCAAGTGCTCATCAACCGAGACGTTTTCCACCAAATGGCACTCGAACGGCTGGTTTTCGTCCGAGTTCTGGATGCAGTAGCCATCGGCCAGAGGTTGGAGGTGGTTAAGATCGTAAAGAAAACGCCGAATAGTTATTTTTTGTTCCACATTGGGAATGTATGTGAATCGAACAAACGGCCTATCAAGTGTGATGGGGTCTTCAATCACCACGGCTTGTCCAAAATTGGCCAAATATGCCATGATGGCCGAGGGACAGTTCTTGCAGAACATACCATTGACTGCAATATTGATGGACCTCAGCTGGTTTTTACCCAGGGAGAAATTAATCTTTTCATCCTTGACCAAATCGAAATCAAAGCCACAATCTTCGATAGTAGATCGTAAAAGCTCCAAATTTTGCGCTGGATTCAGGTTTTCAAGCACAAATTGGCCCAGTTTAGTCACAGCATTGACTCCACAGTCGAGAACAAACGGTAGCTCTTTGACAGCCGAAACCACCGAGTTCACACATGCTGCACACGTGATACCACCTATAATCGCAGTGATTTTGCGGTTTATGGACCGCTGGATCGGTAGAACTTCGACCAACTGGGCAGAGAATCCTGCATCTTCAATGGCTTGCGAGATCCGGTTCACCACCTGTTTATTAGGGAGAACCACAATTGCTGATTGGCGGAGAAGGTCCACGGAAAACTCGGGATCGTTTCCTTTTTGGGGCAATCCCGACAAGACGTTCGAGATAACATCTGAAACACTCTGCACACACGATGCACACGTCATTCCACCCACGGTGTAGACTGCACGGAGCTCCATGGATGATTCGTCCAAGAGCGTGGATGCACTATCGGAATCCTTTGGTTGGTCCTTTTCATGCTTCTTTTCGGCCTCTTTGAGCTGGCAAAACGTGCAGTTCTGCACATGATGCTTTTTGTTTTGCCTGTTTCGGTATGTCTTCCAAATCCGGGAGGACAATGCTTTTTTAGGTGTTTCTTCTCCGGTAAGGGAATCGTAGATGATTCGTCCATTTTCTGTATACTCCCAGGAAGTCACCCGGAATCCTTTTTCCCGGAGTAAAGCCACACTCTTCTTGAAGTTCTGGCGAATTTCACTCTTTGCGCTTTCTTCATCTTCACTGTTTTCAACCTTTCCACTTTCTTCACTTCCCTTACTTCCTTCACTTAGTCTTTCTGAAACAACGATTTGGCCATTCTCTAAATTGATCTCTGTATCTGGAAAATAGATCCCGAAAACTTCTCTGATCGTATCTTCACATGCAGAACAGTGGATATTTTCAACGAGAATCTCAAACCGAAACATGCCAATTTGCAGTATTGAATGTTGCAGCGTACCCCGGACCTTATCTTATATATGCGATGCGATATTTGTGCCGCGCGAAAACCTCGCAACCTGCATACACGCGCGACAGTATGTGCAGTACTTATATTATCAGGCCACGAAGATCTTCAAGTATTCCATGGATATTGTTCCAGAAACTTCAGGAATAATGTTGGGGATGTGTGTATGCGGGTAAAATGCCATTCCGTAACCTCAGTGTCCACGTGAACTGCACTGAGCCCCAGCAAAACATCTAGAACATCTGTCAGTATTAGCACTGGAGAAGTGGCAACAACAAGTCCACATCCTTGAACACCTTCCTTATACATGAATTTTTTCCTAGACGTCACCCTCAGAGGCTGTTTCCTTGTGTACCGGAAAATATCTGTCCGGGAGCTTAAAGCATAAAGAGACGGCCATCATGGCGACCAAAGCGGCCAACTTCTCAAAAAGAGTATGGAAAAAAAGCGATGTCATGAGAAATTCCAAATACCACACTATAATTATAAAAGTCGCTAGACCTTGGAAAATTTCCCAAATTCGTGCTGTGGTTTTGGAGACTATTGATACTCCTCTGGGTCTAAGTTCGCACCCGTGCACCACGAGAATGCACAGTGTGGTTAGGAAGAAGTAGTGGCCCGAAAGGTCAAAACCATTTACCCACTTGGAAAGGGCCTCATTGCATGCCGAAACGGACTGCTCCATGATATTAGCTTCACAGTGACCTCCCGTGGCCACGTTGAGCCGCTCGAAGATCAGTACACCAAAGAACCACCAGTTGCACATCAAAAGCACCACAATTTGGATGCAAAACTTGGCTGTGCCATTGACAACGAGGTTTTTGTGCCGTCCCAGAAGTCGGGCCGATCCCAAAAGTCCCCAGTAGATCGTGGAGAGCCATATACTTCCGAAACGGGTAACAAACACAGAATTGGCCGTCTGAACGAGTGGATTAGAGCCAATAGCGTCGGCGTAATTCTTGCAGAACAAACTAAGCGGAGCATTCACCAAAAAAGTCCCACAGAACAAAAGCGTTAGCTGCCCTGGACCCATGACGTTCAGTAAGAATGAGGACTTGTGAAATGGTCAGCATGTGAGCACGTGATGTGCTCATGCGATAACCAGGTGACTCTCTTAGTCTCACGTGACTATGTCCGTGTGACATTGCGACGCTTACTAAGTCCTAAATTCCACACTGACTCACCCAAACTCCTAATCATGAAGTCAATTCTTGTTCGTAGTTTCAGAAGACCAGCTCGTCTTCAATCCATTCCCCTTCTAATGCGGACGGCCGCCAGCAGCCTGAAACAGGGCTCAAACCCCCAGTTGGTGTTCCCATGTCTTGATAAATTGGAGCAGAAAACCAAGGATTTGGCTAAATCCGCCCAAATCGATGCCCAAACCGGTGCCAGCTGCTCCGTTGAGGCGACGTCGCTTGAGTCAGGCCCCGAGCCTGCATACTCCAAAGTCTCCACCGGATTCGAGGTCTATAAGCACCAGAAACCCATTTTCTTTGATAATGGCGGATATCTCCCCGAATTCGAAATCGCCTATGAAACGTGGGGCACGCTTCTGCCGGAAAAGGATAACATAGTGCTCATCCATACCGGACTTTCGGCCCTGTCGCATGCCAAATCTCAGCCCAAAAACACCAAGAAAGGCTGGTGGGAGAATTTCATTGGCCCAGGCAAGTATTTGGATACCAACAGATATTTCGTGGTGTGCACGAACGTCTTAGGAGGTTGCTATGGCTCCACAGGCCCCAGTTCGAAAGATCCCGCCAACAACGAGTACTATGCCACCCGTTTCCCCATCATCACTGTCAATGATATGGTGCGTGCACAGCGGGCGCTCATCCGGGACGTGCTCGGGGCCCAGAAAATCCATGCTTCGGTTGGAGCATCTATGGGAGGAATGCAATCGTTGGCATATGCCTGGGAATTCCCCGAAGAGGTTGAAAAAGTTGTCAGTATCAGTGGATGTGCCAGATCACACCCATACTCCATTGCTCTTCGACACACGCAACGGCAGGTGCTCATGAGCGACCCCAACTGGAACCGAGGCTTTTATTATGACAAGATTCCTCCTCATATTGGTATGAAGCTCGCCCGGGAAATAGCTACGGTCACCTACCGCCTGGGGCCGGAATGGGAGTCTCGGTTTGGCCGGACCCGCGCCGATGACCTGAAACCTGTAGCCTTCTGCCCCGACTTCTTGGTGGAGACGTACTTGGACCATGCAGGAGAAAAGTTCTGCTTGGAATACGACGCGAACTCGCTCTTGTATGTACTGAAGGCCATGGACATGTTCGACCTTGGGCAAGAAAACCGAGCCCGTGCAGCACAACGGAAAGCCGAGACCGAAAGACGGTACCAGACGGAAACGCTTGGCGATGTTAAAACTGACGAAAGAAATGTGCCTGCTGAGCCTTACCAGGAACGGAAAGGCTCTACAAAGCACACCCCAGAAGAATCGTTGAAAGACTTGCATACAGGATTGAGCAAGATTTCCCACAAGAATATCTTGGTTGTGGGTGTCGAATCCGATATTCTCTTTCCTGTATGGCAACAACGAGAGATCGCAGAGGCTTTGAAGGCCACTAGCCCACATGAGAACAACATTGAGTATTTCGAGTTGGGCAACGATATCAGCAACTATGGCCATGATACGTTTCTTCTTAGCCTTGACGATTTTGGACCCCACGTCAAGACATTTTTAGCCCTGTAATTGGATTTTTTTTCTGTTTCAAGAGATAAGATCTCACGAAATAAAGAAAATTATCGATTGTTGAATGCAAACCTCTTCTTAGGACCTTCATCTGCCCGTGCATATGAAGCGATGGTTCTAGACCCCAGTATATAATAGAATAGATTCACATTCATGTATCACTTGCTCATTTCCTTTGCCTTTGCATTTGTCTTTTCTAACTTCATTCGTAACGCAGTCATGAATATTGAAGCTGCGTTTAAAAAATCTTCTCCCCATATGTATGCTTGATGTTGGGAATTAAATACAGACATTAGAGTCTGTCTTCATCTTGTGATACCTTGCAAGATGTATGGTATTGTCTCAGAAAGCCTTGACTTCCTCGCTTGAAAACAGGCAACTTCTGGCGTATTTCCAAGAGGTCACACAAACAATGTCAAAGAATAATGTCGACGAATAATGTCGACGAATAATGTCGACGAATAATGTCCAAGAATAATGTCAAAGAATAATGTGAAAAAAGAATTTCCCAACACTCTCTAAGAACTTGCGCCCACATGCCAGAAGTATCAACTCCGGAATGCAAAATCAATTGAAGAACTGAGCTTTCAATGTTAGCATCTTCGTTCATGCTGAGCTGGCCACTGTGTAGTTGTAATGAATATTAACCTGACACTAGTGATGATGTGGTCGCCGTTTCTCTGATTGCACAGATTCCCACGAAGACCTTATTCTGTGATACTCTAGTAGGACCATATGTCTTGTTTCTCACTTGGGGTTAACTCCACCGATAACTTTATGAAATAAGTGTATATCCATAGAAGGAGATGGAATATTGAAGACACGTCCTGGGCAAGTTTTACCTAGACATGTTAATTCACTATGGGCAACTGCAAGCGGCTAATTTGAGGTATTTAAAGGTAGCACTAAGCCAGAATATTTCACTCTCTGTGCCATCATCATACTCAAAACGCAAGAAGTTAACGCAACTCAGGCAACCATTTCCCTATGTTTGATGACTTTGATTCAGGTTCTGCTACTCTATCTGAGTCGGCGCGTAATAATGCTTGGGTTTTTGTAATGGTGGCACCAGTCAATTGATATCCAGTGGGCCCAAGCATGCTGGCCCATTTCAGCCCCACTTTGACTTCACGGTCAGGGGTTGATCCTGGATAAGTCCACCCGGATCAGGATGCTGATCCCATAAGTCCAACAACGTTGGCACCAATTTAGCCCCACTTCAAATTTGCAGTCCGGGGTCTGGTCCTGGATGAAACATCATCCAGGCCAGTTTTCTCAACTGAGAGTCTTACAATAGTGGGTTTTTTGTGCTCTTTAGAGCGGGGCATGGCCAAGAACTGCTTGGTTTTCAATTGATGGCTTTTTTTCATAGTTTTTTAGCATGGCAATTTGAAAGATTTCCTAATTTTGTTTAGAATACCTGAGATGAAGCGAATCTCTTTTTATCAAATTGACTTATCTGACTCGGGATAATTCTTGTGGTTAAGATTGCAAGTAAAGAATTTGTTTCAAGTCTTAGCAACAGGGCTTCCTAGGGTCGCTACAAGACAATGCTGTAAATTTGTAGATAATGCTTGAGCTGCTGGATGTAGCAATTTATGGTTCCTTTATTATGCACTCAAACGTAGCAGCAAAGAGATTTGCACCTTAAATGTGAATGTCGTCAGAAATACGGAATACCAATTCTGCTCTCTTGCTCGGACCTCGTGGATAAAGTACGTCTAAATAAAGCTGGGGAGAATCATACTTAAGGGGACTTTTCTTAAAAGGACTTTTATTTTAGGGTAAGACTGTAAAAAAAAGCTGCGAAATCGGCGGGGGGATTCGCCGCCTTATATAGACTGGCCCCTGGACCTTGCGTCAGATGCATACTTCATGCGATCCCTCGGAACTCCAGCTGGTCACTTAAATGTGGGCCAGCATATGCACTTGATGAAACTTGCCAATATATTTTCATGCAGTAGTGCGGATTTTGCATGATTTTTGCAGAACTAGGGCTGCCCTCTGGTGCACCTGTTTCTGCAAGGAGGATCTCGATTTGCAGCATGTCCAGATCTGCATGCGTTTTCATGCATCGTGGCCTGCACACAGTGCGGACCCTGAAACGGCGTCGCCTCCATTCGGTTGTTGCAAATCAACTAGGTCGAGCAATATGAAACATGCAACGTCATGCAATCCCCTCCCCCATCAGAGGACTATAAATATAGCCTCTCCCCCCAGAATGTTTCCAACCACTTTTTCTTCCTTCAAGTTTTCAACTACAAAGGTTCTCAGGGATCACGTGGTGCCATCATTCATATCTCAAAATTCCAATTACTTGTCAGTATTCTGATTCGTTACTAAATGTTTTTCTAAAGCAGCATTATGGTGAGTTCATAAGCACCCACTCAAAAAAAGAATTGATAATTACCCACCTTTGCATACCCAAGAATCACGTATTATTACTGCTTTCTCTGGTACATACTAAAGTTTTTTTTTTGAAGGGGGGGGGGCTCTTCAAAATGGAGTATATCAGAGTCATCAAGGTGCCATGATAACAGGGTTCTGGAAATTAAAACCAATTGTGAAGTGCTGTGGCAAATTCCCTAAGTACAATTTGTTTCAAGGAGTGAACTAAATTATCGTATATTCTCAAAATATCCGATTCCAAGGTTTCTACAATCAAAAAACCGTGTTCACCTGAAGACTCAGCCATTACTATCCATTGAACAAAAGGATTGAAGAGGGTGATGGTGATGCGCCTTTCCATGTCATCGCTATGGGCTCCACTAAACCGAATCTCCTTTCTTGGCCAAACTGTTAAGTTTCAATTGGGCTGATTATATGATAAAGTGAGACACTGAAAAGACAAGAGATTGATTACAAAGGCACGCAACCAATTCTGTGTCTTAGGGTGGAAACCAGGGTCTAGGAAGTTCCCAAATTTTCAATTGCCTAGACTCGAGAGCAATGAGATGGGCTGAGAGCAACGAAACTCTACGCAAATGAAAGTGATAGGTCAAAGGGATATTATGATCTTGAAGTATTACACATTTTCGAAGACTACTAAGAGGAGGATAACGACATGGGCCACACGGTCTTAAGAGTGCAACTAAGGGATTGGAAGAAGGACATGGATGAAACTCTTGGAAATGAACTAGAGCTTTTGAATGCACTCTCAATGCACTAATAAAAAATTCCACTCCGAAACCCATAAAATCGTGGGACACAAGTTGGAATTTGAAACACACTATTAGAATGCATCTCATTGGCATGACAAGGGTCTCTAGAAATGGATCTTAAACTGGTAAAAAAGCACATCTGGACTTCTTTACATGCAGTCATATATGACAAATCATTGGTGTCATGCAAGAAAACAAGCATGACCCTAATACTACGACTCTTTGATTTAATATTTGTGGATATTCAAAGATTACAAGTTGGGCATAAAACTTAGTGATCAATGTGGAAATACCCCGAAAGTTACGCGTGTATGTTCGACAGCTTCTAATGGCTAATTTCGTGATACAATCATAGTCTTCTGTTGTACTATCAGAAGAAAATGTACCCGAAAAAGGTGCAACGGAAGCAGAATATTTCAAGGAAATCACTTTTGCTGGGTCATACTAAGACGGGGACTACTTTAAAGACAATAACGAATCCCTCAGAAAATGCATTGGTGATATTTACTGATCAAGTTTACTGGGAAAGCCCAGTGGACAGTTACTACAGAGCTTCCACCCAGGCACCGAGTCATGTTCGCTAATGCTAGGGACTGTATATGCAGTGGGAACAGGTGTCGGTTTCTATAGTAACCAAGTTCCAATTTCGGGCATACCATCAGCATGTCTGCAATGTCTGGAAATGATGACTGATAGTGACCACTGGTTCCTGGCTGTTTCACCACCTGGGCAGAGAAGCCAAAGAAGCCAAGGGATCAAAGGAGTCAAGAAGCAAAGAACCCAAGAATCAAAGAATCGGAGAGGCAAAGGAGTCTAACTTCTTGTTCAATGCATCGGAATGTCATTCAGTATGGACCACAGGACGTCTAGACAAT
This sequence comes from Metschnikowia sp. 13-106.1, assembly GCA_002374735.1. Classification (NCBI taxonomy): domain Eukaryota; kingdom Fungi; phylum Ascomycota; class Pichiomycetes; order Serinales; family Metschnikowiaceae; genus Metschnikowia; species Metschnikowia sp. 13-106.1. The sequence goes on from NLAL01000080.1 coordinate 29,629, forward strand.
AGTGCCATAGTTGGGGTCGAGCTCATACCCTAGTTTTCTACTTACCGAGTAGATGTTATCACGGATGGTAGCCACAACAGCCTTGGCCAAGCCCGTGTTCTTTTTCCGGCCGTTTTCGGAGCTCTCCACATGATGGGGAAGCAAATTGTCGTGGGCACTCAAGGAAACGAACAAGGCAAACGGCACAAACCACACGCAGAGCCCGAAAAACGAACACACCTCCGTGAACAGAGGGATCCGGGCCGGCGTATAGTCGGGCCGCAAGCGGACTTCAATAGGAGGAATGTATGGGTGGTGGAAGTGGTTGAACCACAACATGTGATTGGCCACGACTAGCACACAGGACACAAGGAAAAGCGGCGACGTGAGCTCCACGTACGGGAACCGGGAAAGGTTTTGCATGTACACCACGTGGGAGAAGATCAGAAACGCTATAAGCTTAAACGGGAACGAGTCGAACATCCATAAGAGCACGAAGAACACGAGGTCCGCCAAGATAAGTCTCTTGAGGATACGTTTGGTGGGCTCCGTGTGCTCCTCTACCAATTCGGATATGTAGTAGAGGCCCAGAGCAATGGATAGCACGAGCAAGAAAAAGCCCACCACCACGCCCACATACGAGAGGAGTTGGATGAACATATGGTCGAGAGAAGCTGGTGCGGTGGATGAAAAGGTGGGTTATGAAACGCGCACGACCCGTGATGGGATCTTCCAAATTGAAGATCCAAATAAGGGGTTGGAAAAAGATGGGCTGATCCTGACGATCCTGTGATGATGAAATTCCTTTTTTGGTGAATTGACGATTTGGAGATTTGACTTTGACTTGGATCCAACAACTTCTATTGCCAGATTCTCTTTGCACGTGACGTCTGTAAATCGTGGACAAAAAAAGTCGACTTACTTGGTGTTGGTGATTCCAGTGACTTGTTCGATGAAATCAGGAATCAATCAGATAAAAATTTCTTGGATGTGATAACCTCTGGTGGTCGTTGAATTTGTGGGTTTATTGAACTATTGGTTGGTAGTCCTGCATCCAGACACAGCAAGCCTGCATACAGTCAATCCGGGAACCTTCAGACTTGATAACAAAAAATCCATTTCCGGCCAGTCACATATATTCGTGTCTACTGAGCTGTTTTCAACGCCAACTTCAAATTTACCCTTGGAAAAGCGGGGCATTTCTGATATTCTGATGTCTGCGGGTAAGAATACGCTTTGGTCTTTCAAGGTTCGAACCAGAGATCTGATCGTGCTAGGCTGAACGGTATCCATATCACAAGATACGTGGGGTACAAGGATTCATATTGAATCCACATCGGGGCATTGCATGGTATCTGCATCAACGTGGAATACATCATATACTGATTGATTGTATTGGTGTTACTACAACTGCCATTGCCTATACTGGCTCCACTATATTACAACTTGGATCTGGTACATCATGGTGTCTATAATTATATGGATCCAACGGGGAGACCTATACTATGGGTGTACGAGTGGTATATGCTGGAGGCGCTGCATATGAAAGCGTGGAATTTTGGTGGAATATACGGGGATTACAGAATTGCAGCCATGCACAACCCCGCTTTTTGGAATATATAAAGGGCGCCTCCCGCTCTTTTCTCGCCATACGTTTTTCGGATCACGTTTTGGAACTATTTACCAGAACAGTCTAGACCCTACTTATGACAATGTGGTCTAGTCATGAGACCGATATTTCCCCACCCATTATGTCCTATTTCATAACCATACTTCATTACTACGGCACATTATGGGTCCTATGGCATACTGGCATACTATGATACTTCCATACTAGGATATGGTCATGCTATCATACCGAAGTACCGACATACCCACATACTAGCATCTGACATACTGGCATACCATCATATTGTTAGATTCTGTCATACCGTCATACTGTCCCACTGTTCCACTATCATAATATCCTGTCATACTTTCCATTGATCCAAATAAGGGCCTGATACCTTTCTTATAAGTGACCACGGCCTCAAGACATACATGATTTTGTTTGGAAATGTCTGTTAGACGCATTAGGTCGTACTCTACTTATTGAGGTATTTTCAACCTTTGCGGTCTACTCCTAACAATGGCTACTTTAAGATACAGACCTAACATCATACAATTTGGGATGCCGTCTTAATCTCACCGCTATTAAAGGGCTGAGCTTTGCACGCACGTCCCTTCCTCGAGAAGTATATGGGTATTTCAGATTCCTCCCTTGGGATACATCTGCGAATGAACATACAGAGGACCTAACGTCACAAGACTCTAACAATGTCAATGTTCATTTCCGAATGGCCGAATGGCATGAATGAAAATGGTGTGTTGCAAAAACAGAACCTTTTACTAACAATAGGCATTACTAATCAAAGCCACTCGGAGCAGTAGAATGATGACATACAGAAATTCATACGACAGACCTCGCCTAGGAAGGAATTCCGATACAAGAATTGTTCGAGTACAACTGTACTATGAATATAACAGAAGGGTCTAAGAACATTATCACTTCAGCAGGAAACATTACTTGGTGGACTACTTATATCACACTATGAAAAATCATGTGGAGACTCGGGAATGGAGCCATTTACTTGGGGTTTTTAAAGATTGGACAATGGTGGGTATGATCTAAGTGTTGTCTTACGCAAAGTCAGTGAGAAAACCCAACTCTCAAAAGATTCTCTACAATGTCACATCCACAAAACCTTTAGGAGCAAAGAAGCAGATATCCCCTGGGAAACAAGTCTCCAACTCCGATGAATGGTCTACATTAAAAAAAAAAAAAAAAAAAAAACTCCAGTAATGTCCAAGATTTGTGACGTTTGTCTACCCCTACCGGAAGTCAAAACAGGGCTTATAACATCTAAACGATGAACCCTATAAATCGGCGGATCATTCTATGATTGTTTTTGGATAATTGAAAAGTGAATTGGTCTTAGTTTTATCCAATGATATTCACAAACTTTTGTGGTCTTGAGTTCCCCCAACCAATTATATTGGGAACAACCTTGCAAACCCATTTTAACATCTTTAAGCACTTGGCGTTTAAATTGAGATTCAAATGTGGCAAACTATTGTCATCATGAGCTTCGTGGCTTCCAGCAGCTTACCCCACATCAACCACTTTAACATCAAGAGAGTGAACCTACAAGTGACAAATTCGAGGGTACCACTAAGCCTGCCATCACAAGATTGGCCACAACTTTGGCTTCAAGGGTATTGTGATGGATATTCAAAAGGGAAAGGCAGTACAGAGTGTTACACTAATATGAACACTCTATTACGGTACGAATTTAGTACACAACATCGTACTGTCTCATTATAGCAGTCTACGCTAGCAGTCTACTATATGGCTTAGATCCCTAGTCGAATACATCCTCAGCTCATACCAACCTCCCTAAAGATACGCCAGCCAAATGGGATCAAAAGGAGCAAGTGAGGTAAGTTTTGGTTCCGCCATGTCCTTTTCCGACAGGAAGGAAATCGAATTACTATTCTTATAAACTGAAACAGCGGTGTTATTGGTATTGAATATGTCTCTTAAGTGAGGAAAATCAATGGTCATTTTTGATCACTTTATTCTATTTCTTTGCTGTTTTTTTCCTATTTGAACTTGGACGTGAGTGATCTCTTGCCACAATTGATAAGCCACCTGTTTTTGCTGTTACAAGTGGTAATAACATGGTCAAGGTCACCGCAAGACTACTGGAAATGAGTTAGGAGTGGTTGAAAGGTCTATACTACCGAGTATTCATTAGTGCTAGTCAAATACTCATTAGTTGTGGTTAAGCTGCTCCATACTAATTGGGACTGACTGCTTAGTGGAATCCCATTAGTTGACTATGGGATTCGTTGGCCATGGGATTCGTTGGCCATGGGATTCTGGGACTGAATACGCAAGTATTCGTCTCTAGTCTGCTTATACTACTGGAAAAAGTCTCAAGAATGTACAGAGGTATTTGGAGGATACTCTGGGTTAAGCATTCATCATGGACAGGTCTTAGTCTATATCTGAATCAACTCGAATGAAGTGTGGGTTATGGGAATTGGAGGAAGCGGAAGACTAGCATAACAGTGCTGATCCATTACTGGATTTGAAATTCCCTGTGCTTGCTTACTTTCGTCTACTAGGAACTGCTCTTCTGAATTTATTTTTATTCAAAAGGAGGTTCTGGCATACACACCTTGAGCTGTACATTCCGAGTTTTCAGCTATGTTACCGACGAGTATACTACTACTTTTCGTATGCATATTTCAGGTATAGTCTGATTGTCTATTGGTATATTGTACTTCACTGTCTACTTCTGACGATACGGCTATTCGACTTCTTCACACTCTCTACCTATATCTGTTAACTGTCAGTTCTCGGTCTACTACACTACAGGTACCAGCAACAGTCTACCACACTAAAGTCTACTATGAGTAGACTAGTTCTACTCCAATACTCTTGAAATATATTTTCATATTTTTAGAGTAAAAACGAATGGAGAAATGGAAGAGTGGAGACCCTAATCGTAGATCTCAATTGGGGGAAGACGGTCGGTGTTGAAGAACCAATTTCCCCCCTCCAACTCTCGATGAAGCCAGTCCACGGGGAAAAGCACAAGGTGGCCATGGACCTCTTGGAGAATCCGCTGTGCTGAGTCTCTCTCATAGATACGGTCTCCGGCATGCACTCTTCTCCGGGCACTGAAAGCCCCGGGTCTTCTCTTGCGGAATGAGTTAGACTTGGTGCTGGCCCGCCTGTTTTGTTTCTCCGATTCTTCACCCGTGAACTCGTCCGACTCCTCAGTGGTGTCCTTGACATCGGAGTCTTCGTGCAAATCTCCAAGCTGCACGGGATCTTCTGTGGTCTGCTCTGGCTCCTCAGCAATGCTCTGTGGATGGCCATACCGACCATTAGGAACCGACCCCAAGAACCCGTTTTCGTTGCCGTATTCGCTGATGTTGATGGTGGCATGACTGCTGCGGCGACGGTGGTCGGGTTTTTCGTGCTGATGTTCTGTTTGCAGCTCGGAGTCCAGGTCGAACAGTGTCTTCTTATGGGCCGCATCTTCTGATTGAGCCACCCGGAACGCCTTCTGCAACTTCATGAAGTGCATGTACTCTTTCCATGTGGGCACTGCATCATCAGGCTGACAATGGAAAATCAACCGGAAAATGTCCGTGTTGCGCCGGGCATTGTCGAACCAGATGTCCTCATAGAAATCAGGGTCCAATGGGTCATCGAACGAGAACGGGTCCACAAACTTGCTGAAACTGTCGAGTCCAGGCAGGTTGATCTTGCGGATTGTGTCTCTGAAGCCCTCGTCGTCCACGGAAACCACGGGGATTTGCTCTGCATTGATCTCGGGAGCAACCACATCCGCTCCTTTCTCGGGTACAACCTCATACTTGGCACCTTTATTGTCGCCAGATCCTTCGTTGTCAATGTTGGTTACGTTGACCTTAGCACTGATGTTCAAGTTCTCGTTGAACCCATCGGAAACACTCATATGTCCATTCACGTTAGACGTGTCCAGAACCTTGTTCGGTGCTGCTTTCTGTACCTTGGTGGAGGTGTCAAGGACCTTATTGGATGTATCCAGAAGCTTATTGGAAGATGGGTCCAGACTTTTGGAAGATTCCAGAACCCTCTCCAAGCCACGCTTCTCTCCTGGACTCTGTGGCTTATCGGTATCATAAATCGTGTGCGATAATCCAGCAGTAACCCGTTTTTTCCGCTCAATCTCCGTCTGCTGGGCATCACGTGCGGCGACCATCTGCAAGTAGGCTATCCGCTTCAAGAGCATCCACCGCTCGTTGTTCCGGCCAGCCACCTCGTCCTGGCCATTTTCATGGTGGAAGATGTCTGCGTCGTCCGACTCCAAAAACTCCTTCACATTATGGATATCAGGCAAAAACGACTTATCGGGAGCCACCTCCATCAACTCACGTGACAAGCGCCGGAGGAACTTAGCACTGTTCAACCGGGCAAACTTACCCTTGGGCCCACGGAACTGGTCCGTTCCTTCTCCAAACACGTCTCGTTTGTGGTCGGCACTATTCTGGACTCTAGGATCGAACGAGTGTTTCTTCTTCTCCCGAATTCCAACGTTGGCTTCGTGAGGTCCCGTTCGGTTGTTGAACGATAATGGTAACGATGCAGGCGTGGGGTAATCTTCAAACCGGATATCGTAGGGAACCGGTAAAACTTCCTCCTTAAGTCCCATTTTCTGGCAGAAACTCCTCCACCGTTGCGTACCGTTGTGCTCCTGCAAAACGTGTCTTGTTGCAAGCTCCACTGCTGCGGACATGACGGAATCGGCCTCCTTTTCGAATTTGTTCGTGGCCGCGTTGATACCTTCTTTCGTACGTGAGAATAAGAGAATCTTCTCGAACTTGCGTTCCACAATATCCAAGAGATCCACGGCCACTCCAAGATGTTCTCTCATGAGCCGGAGCCGAAGCGAGTGGGCAAACTTCCCAACACGGTATGGTTTTCCGTCCATGGTGGATTTGATGGTATCGGAGTCACGGATCACCGCAGCCACCTCCGAGTCACGGAGTCCTCTCATGGACCGCTCGTTAATGTTGGCACTGCCGATGATGGCCACACGGTCATCCACAATCATGATCTTGGCATGGATATAGAGCTGTTCTGTCACGAGATCTCTGTTCTTGCCCAAAATACCCCACTTCCTCAATGAGAAAAATTGGATATAGTCATCAGCATCGATTCCAGCTTTGCGGAGCTTGGCAAAGAGTGAAGATGTACCACGGGAGATCGACATATACTGGCACTGCATAACCACACGAACTGAGGAGCCATCCAACTCGTCCACTTGAGACTCGAAGCCGGGAACCAAAGGGATCAAGATAATGGCCTTCCATGTCTTTCCCTCCTTGTGGGCTCGAATAATTCGGTCCACGATGGCATCTCCGATTCGGTTCTGGATCTCTGTGCCGTCGATGAAACAAGACGTCACGAAAAACTGGTTTTCGATGTAGATGAAGTGCTCCGACGTCTCGATAAGCTTCAAGTAGGCCTGGTGAATGGACTCCTCGTGTTGCTTGAGTCCAAGAGACCAGTTTCCTGAAGACCTCAACACCTGAACTTCACAAGTCCCATTGAGGTTCAATTCCTTGGCCATTTCTGGAGTCATGTCCGGCGGAGGAGTAAGGAGCGGAGTGAGTCTGCTGGGTCTCTTTTGCCGTAAGAGGTAATTCCACCGCTGGACGAAGTGCCGAGCCAAGTCTCGGGCCACCTCTCCGGACGTCATCATATGAATATCATGCCACGGCATCCGAGGCACCACGGTGCGGTCGTAGAGACTCTCGTATGGCTTGTTGAGGTTGGAAAAGTCCTTGACTCTTGTATTGGAGTAGTCTTTTCCGGGGAAAATGCGGAAATTGTTGAACTCATCAAGAGAAGGTTCTCCTGGGGTAAGAGATTCAAAGTCAACACCGGAATCATCGGCTAAAACATGATCTGGTGTATCGTACCGGCCATAGCACAAGTCAATACCTCCCAAAAAGCCAATGTTGTAGTCAATGATGCAGATCTTCTCGTGGTGCGCCCAGAAATAGGTATTTTGGAGAAGCTGGTTGGGCGACCGGATCACATGGATGTTTTCTTGGTTCAACGACAAGATCAGATGTTTGGTATACAAAGAATCGATGGGGATAGTAGTGCCCACATTCCGGTACACGATCACAAAGATCTTGACACCCTGCTGGGCCTTTCTCTGCAAGAGCCGGTCAATCCTAAATTGCTGGTTTCCGTTCGCTGGTCTGCGGAGATACAACTCCGGCGAGAGCCACCAATCATGGATAAAAATCACATCCTTGGCAAGCTCAAGGGCAGAGGAAATGGCCCAGAAGTAGTCCCGTGCATCCACCAACCATTGTGCATAAACGTTTTTCCGGATAGGTGCAAACGATCCGAACCGGTGTTCGCCAACCCACACATTACTCTTAATCATCTCGTTAAGAGACGCAATCCAGAGTTTTTGTTCTACCCTGGACTTGGGGATAATCACCAATTTGCGCTCCAGGTTCTCCAACACGATACGCAAATGCTTGAACATCTTGTTCAGCACCTTGGAAAGCGCCTCCTCGTCCCCAGGGTCCATGCGGTGTTCCATCTCCTCCTCAAACTCCGATTCCAGATCCGACACCCGGTGGTCCACCTTGCCGGAAGCATCGCCCTTGTAGGACATCTTGAAGCCCGAGTCGATGAGAAACACCTCCAATGGAGTGGTGGAGATGATATCGGAAATGTACATGACGTAGGAGCCACGCACCAAGAACCATTTCTCCAGGCGTCGGTCGATCATGCCCTTCAAGTCGTTGGCCTTGAAATGACCCACACGCCATCCTTGCGAGCTGGCAGTTCCTCCCACGTGGATCATGCCCTGTTTGCCAATGTAGCCAGTTTCGTAGCTTAAAAGCGATGAGATGGGAGAGATCTCAAAGAACTGGAATAACCGGTTAGACTGCGGCCGCATCGACACCACGAGGTTGAGGTCACAGAGGTACTTTTCCATTTCCTTGACGTAATTCTGGTTGTTCAGAATCAAACGGCGCATTTGCTCGGGCGAGCTGGTGCTAAGCGACGAAACCAGCGACTCGGCACTGAAATGTGCTCGGAGCGTGGAGAGCCGATCATGGAGACTGGCACCACTGACCAATGAAACGTTATCAGGTTGTACTTCCAGGTCATGCACATTGAGAGAGCCTTGGCCATGGCTCTGGCTCTGTACCACGTTTTGGCCCAAACTTTGGCCAACACTCTGGCCGTGGCTCTGGCTCTGTGCCATGCTATGGCCCTGACTATGGCCCTGGCTTCTGGTGCGTGCAGGCTTCTTTTCTCTCCGTAACAGTGGGGGAACAGGGTACCGGGGAAGATCGTCCGACTTGAGGGCACCTCTCAAGGCTAGCCACTTGAACCGCGAGTGCAAGTAAAGCACATCCTTGGCCGTTTTCTCCACGGACCATTTCAAGCGTTGAGGCGAAACTCCATACTCCAAGTCGATGCGGAACTTCTTGTTCTTTGTTAAAACTGACCGAGACACATCCGTCACCTTAATGCCCATCAAGTTGGTCAAAAGCGGCGCACGGGCTATGCCATATTCGTCTTCACAGAGACACGACGCAAGGATATTGATGGCCGGGGCTCCAAGCACCAAGGAACTAAGGAGAATCTGTGCTCGTTCACCGGTTTCATTATCCTCAGTATTGAACTCAGCATCATCATCAGCACCCACCACGCCATGGCGTTTTTCCCTGTCTCTGTTTTTCTTGCGGAAAAGCGTGAAGAGACCTCTGGATCTTCTCTGGTCATCCACAACACCACCGTCGCCAAGGGCATCGCCCGTGGACAAGTTGCGGCCGAAAAACGCGGTTGGCTTGCGTAAGAAACTGCCTCCTCCAGTCCGGCCAAGTGCCTCCTTCGACGGGCTCTCCTCCACCATCTCAGAGCTGCCACCAGATCCATAAACATTGGATGCTCCAGATCCATCAACATTGTTGGATCCATCTGCATGGCCAGTATACGGCTCGGGGGGCTGGAAGTCTTGTGACTCCCCAAAACCTACTCCATCAGTTGCTCTAGGACTGATGCCACGGGAGTCATTTGGACGCTCTCTTCTGTCAATCTCGGCCTGAGCATGAGCCTCTCTTCTATCAGCCTCAAGCTCCGTTTCATTTTCGTGACTCTCATTGCGACTCTCAGTATACCGATCATTCTGACTGCCGTTCTGAATATCGTTCTGACTACCGTTCTCGCGACTCTCATTATCAACACTTCTCATGTCCTCCTCACTGAATGGCATTCGCACATCGCCCTTGTTTTGAAGGTCTGCAGACGCATACCTGTTCTCCTTGGGATCAGAACGACGCTTGAAGAAATTGAACGCATTGCCGATGTTTTTGGGCTGGTCGCTGTGCGGAAAGCGGTCGTTTTCCTTGCGGGGCTGCTCCTCGTCTTTGGGTAATGCTAGCTGGGGGATGGAGAAGTCATCTGCAATAAGGTCATTCTGGGACATTTGGAACAGATGGGGGTGGGAATGATTCGGGTCAGTATTGATGATTAGGGCTAAGGTTATTAGGAATGATGTTGGGTTCTAGTCCAGTCAGTTTTTAAGTTGTATTAGGTTGTTTTGGATGTGTTTCAGGTGATTTAGATGTTTCAGGTGCTTTGGATGTTTCAGGTGCTTTGGATGTTTCAGGTGCTTGGATGTTTCAGGTGCTTTGGATGTTTCAGGTGATTTGGATGTTTTAGGTGATTTGGATGTTTCAGGTGATTTGGATGTTTTAGGTGATTTGGATGTTTCAGGTGATTTGGATGTTTTAGATGTTTCAGATGTTTTAGGTGTTTCAGGGGCTTCAGGAGTCTCAGGAATTGCAGTTTCTGACGGTTCAGTTCCAGAAGGTTCAGTTCCAGAAGTTTTGTTCTGTTTCACTTCTGCTGCGATATGCTGCGATATGCTTCGGTGTGCTTCGGGCTGCTTCGGGCTGCTTCGGTCTGCTTCGTTGTTCGAGTAGTGTGTTGACTCGTGGGCCACGTTATTTCCGATTGTCGGTGAGAAAACGTGGTGTAGTTAGCAAGCGAAAGTTTATGTGTGTTTGCGACTGTATGGAGCGAGAGGCTTGCGGAATGTCGCTGTGCGACTCCAGCAACTGCCCAGCTGCGAAACTGCACTGGGTGCTAAACACCACCTGCTGCTTTGAAACTGCGGAACTGCGGACAATGTGAGTGGCCAATGGGCAGTGGGCAGTGGGCAGTGGTGCACGGATGCACTTGTCAATCTATGCGATGGTGTACTGGTCACTATCAGAATTCGATGGTGTACTGGTCAATAGCGGAATTCGATGGTGTACTGGTAAATGTCGATATGCGACGGTGTACGGGTGTCCGGTAGTAGTGTAGTGGCCAATGGACAGCTAGAATTGGGAAGTATAATAATAAATACGAGTAGACACTAGTTTGATGGTGCAGGAAAAGTGTAATCAGAATAGTAGGGAAGTAGAAGTACTCAGTAGTAAAGGTGGAGTACTAGAACCAGACTATCAGTCGCAGACCAGAAACTCCGGGTACATTTGTAGGTGGATTGGTGGTCTGCCACAGTAAAAACCCGTTCTTCTGCTGGCCAGTTTTTGTTTCAAAACCCTTGAAAGTGGTGTACTGGTGTACTTGGATTGATAGCAGTTGTACTTGTACTTGTAGTAGATTCCTTATACTATATATAGAACTGGATATTGACAGAATAGTACCCCCAAAACAGTCTACTAGTCTAGAATTCATGTGGATCTTATGATTATGCAAGACTATGCTAATCTATAGAAATATGGGAAGTACAAAATATGAGATGTATCTTATAAATAAGTCTAGGAGATGTTATTGCAAGATTGTTAGCCTTATGATTTCAACTTTAAAATCCTAAAGTCGATGAAACCGATGGTGACAAGGTAATAGTTTATGGGCCTAGTACTGCTACTAAATACTGACGATCTAGTAGTGGTGGTAGTACTAGAGTAGTACAGTAGTATATAGTACAGTAGTACAGTAGTACAGTAGTATATAGTACAGTAGTACAGTAGTATATAGTACACGTAAACTATTCAATTATAGACATGAAAAACCATACTGTCAACGAGTACCTAAAATGTACGGAGGAAAAATACTTCGTGGATATATTGTATACAGGCTACTAAAAGACAATAGGGTTGTGCAGATGTTGAACAATATGACTGTAGATTTTGAACAATAGGCTTTGTAGACTTTAGACAAACAAAAGTATAAGAGGAGCTGTGGCCCCTGCACATAGGACTTTGGTCTTACAACGTATAACTTACATATCCCTGTATATTAATACATACTAAAACAAACAATACTCAAGGTACATCGGAGTAGAGTGGTCCATAGTAAGGTCCATAGTGCGCAGTATAGAGTCTAGACATAGAGTGTAGTTTGGTAGGTGTAGGTTTATTGGACCATGGAAGAGTGGAGTTACTAGATATTTGTAGAAAGTTTTTTTATAGGTCATAGTACATTTCATAGTACATCTTATGGTACATTTCATAGTACATTTCATAGTACATTTCATAGTACATTTCATAGTACATTTCATAGTACATGTCATAGTACATCTTATAGTACATCTTATAGTACATTTCATAGTACATCTTATAGTATATGTTATAGTACATCTCATAGAAGCATACCCGAAAATATACTCTTGTACATACTACACATACTACACATACTACACATACTACACATACTATACTATGTATACTATACTACACTCTACTATACTATCTATACTATATTACTACACATACTATACTATCTACATACTATACTATCTACATATACTATACTATCTACACATACTATACTATGTATACTATACTACCCGATCCATTCGGTGTGGGATCATTAAAAATGGGGGCTTTCATACCGAAAACGACGACATGGTCAGTGTCAAGCTGTTGATGTGGACCATTTGGTCTAATCTAATTAATACTCTAATCTAAATAAGACTCTAAAAAACTATACTATACTATAATCTAAATTATACTATATACTCTACGTTACTGTATATATTGAGAAAGAGCAATGACTATTGATTCCAGAACGAAAGGCGCGTACTCTAGAAAGTAAAGTGAGCTCGCCTTAGCTTGGTAATTTTGTATGGAGGTTTAGCTTCAGTGCATACTAAAAGTCTAGGCGATTATAGTGAGTTGCTTTTCTGCATCTTTCAACTTTTGTTTTATTATATATTAATATACAGGGATATGTAAGTTGAACCTTACAAGATCAAAGTCCTATGTGACGGGGCCACAGCTCCTTTTATACTTTTGTTCGTCTAAAGTCTACAAAGCCTATTGTTCAAAGTCTACAGTCTTATTGGTCAAAGTCTACAATCTTCTTGTTCAAAGTCTGCAGTCTTTTTGTTCAAAAATACAGTCTTTTTGTTCAAAAATACAGTCTTTTTGTTCAAAAATACAGTCTTATTGTTCAAAAATACACTCTTCTTGTTCAAAAATACACTCTTCTTGTTCAGGTCTGTACAGCCGTATTGCCTTTCAGTGGCCTGATTACAACATATCCACGAAGTACCTTTCCTCCGTACATGCTACGTACACGTTGATAGTACTACAATGGACCGCTGGAAGATTCCCGAACATTCCTTTTAATATTCTATTGGAAGATTTAGGTTCCTCTCAAACTTGTAAGAGCCACCTCAGTTCCTCACTTTGAAGAACCATCAACAAATTAGTTTTCGTTACACATAAATGTATTAAAGACATAGCAAAACCAATATGTCTTTTCTACTGCCGAGTAGAAAAAGATGGAATTATAGAGATGGAATGGAAGATTTACTTGGTGTGAAGATACCGTATTGCCAGGCTACCCATAACGAGTTTTAGTCCTTTACAGCTTTCATCTTAGAGGATTATCCTTGTGCACAGCCACCCAGAGAGGAAATCCTGTTGATATGGCTTTATCAAAGTACTTTTTGGAGGTGACAGAGAATTTTCATTATAGAGTAGTAGTCTGTAAGCTATAGTCAGTACGCTATAGTCAGTACGCTATAGTCAGTAAGCTATAGTCAGTACGCTATAGTCAGTAAACTATACCCAGTAAACTATACTCAGTAAGCACTAGTCAATAAACTATAGCCAGTAAACTATACTCAGTAAACTATAGCCAGTAAACTATAGGGTGGTAGTGGCATGGATTGGTGCCTACTTCTGTGAGTCAGTAAACTCTAAGTTGATCTAGTTCTATAAATGTACAGTCTAATCAATCACAGCAGCACTTTAGTAAATTGAGTATTTCATGGTACTAGGGGTCAACTAATAAACAAATCAGAGTACAATCTGAGTGGTGATTAGTGAATACCGGAATCACTCGATATCAAGAAAACGTAGTCCACATTGTTGATATCAGAGCTATGGCTTGGGGAAATTGCATAAATGATATATTATCACTCTAACTAGTCACCTATCAATCATTCTGATGGTCATAAATTATTATTAGAACGAAACAAGGTATTCAATCATGTGAGTATCAGTGACTGTCAATATCAGGACATGACATTTGGTAGTTGATATTGGTTCTAGTCTATTATTTATAATAGTGTTATTGGTTCTGATCTATTATTTATAATAGTGTTATTGGTTCTGATCTACTATTTATAATAGTGATATTGGTTCTAGTCTATTATTTATAATAGTGTTATTGGTTCTGATCTATTATTTATAATAGTGTTATTGGTTCTGATCTACTATTTATAATAGTGATATTGGTTCTAGTCTATTATTTATAATAGTGTTATTGGTTCTGATCTATTATTTATAATAGTGTTATTGGTTCTGATCTACTATTTATAATAGTGATATTGGTTCTAGTCTATTATTTATAATAGTGTTATTGGTTCTGATCTATTATTTATAATAGTGTTATTGGTTCTGATCTACTATTTATAATAGTGATATTGGTTCTAGTCTATTATTTATAATAGTGTTATTGGTTCTGATCTATTATTTATAATAGTGTTATTGGTTCTGATCTACTATTTATAATAGTGATATTGGTTCTAGTCTATTATTTATAATAGTGTTATTGGTTCTGATCTATTATTTATAATAGTGTTATTGGTTCTGATCTACTATTTATAATAGTGTTATTGGTTCTAGTCTATTATTTATAATAGTGTTATTGGTTCTGATCTATTATTTATAATAGTGTTATTGGTTCTGATCTACTATTTATAATAGTATCATTGTTTCTCATCTACTATTTATAATAGTACATTGATTCTGATCTACCATAAGATTCAAAAACCTGTTTATGTGAAGTGTCTATTAAATATAAAAACAGTAACTTTTCGAATTGGGTTGTTTAAATTCCTCAATGTGGTTTGAAACGTCTGGAGCGTTTTAACACTATAGTTTATAGCAAACACGGCTTTTGGAGTGTGCTTTGCGGAAAGAGCGGTTGCAGTACACCATCTTGTAGACATTTCAAGCCATTTATAACCCTAAATCAACAAACGACAAAAGAAGGGAATCGCCGGTTTTTTTGGAGTCCGTGAAGGAGAATGAAAAGTCGCCCTATTTTGGCTTTCAGCTGGCAGTCCATGAGAATTACGAGAACCGTAAAACCCCACAAACTGCCAGTAATTGCCTTGCAAAGTATGGGCCTTTCCATCTTCAAATGTAAACTCAAGAGGCAGGCCCAACTCATTTCCATAAGTAAAAATACGCATCCGTCTGAAGTTATCTCCAAGATACATTCCCGAGAGTGCTATGAACGTGTAATAGGTATATACCACGAATACTTAAGAGAGCATTTAAGAACAGGTATTATGGTAGTTTAAATCATGGGAGTTTCCTGCAAAATTAATGATTCAAATCTTCGTGTATGAAAAATACAGGTACTGGACGTTTTCGAGGTAGTCGTAAAGGTGCTACAATTCAATAAGTTGGACTACAATTTATAATGAGACATCCTGAACCTTAACAATGAACGATCTCAGTAATTAGAGTCATTAAACCTGCTTTATTTGGTCTGTACCTATTAGAACTACTACTATTGGGTATTGATATTAGTGACTACTATTGAGTATGGATATTAGTGACTACTTCCGTTTCTGAAACAATTACTGACTAAAGACTATGCTCCAATGCAGCCGGTGTATAGTACTATGAGTATAGTGAATCCAGTACGTACAGCTTAGCAAGACAATCACCAGAGGTAGATTTATGCCTAAAGGCCGGAAGACCAGAACTAGACCAGAACTAGACCAGAACTAGACCAGAACTCTAGACTATACGCATTTGACCGTTGACTTTCCTCTATATTCTGCTCCCTATGTTAACCTCCCTCCCTTCTCCCACAAACCCAGACAAACTTCCAGATTCCCAGACAAACTTTCAGATTCCCAAACGAGCTGCCAGATTCCCAGACAAACTTCCAGATTCCCAGACAAGCTGCAGACATGTTACTCAAGCTTCAAGAGCCTCAGTCGAAATATAGTCTTGCTGAAATGTCTCTAGAGACTCCCTTGAATTTGGCTTCCATCTGGAATGCCTACTTATATCCTTCCTCTTCTAGACCTCGCTACACTGTTGCTTTCATTTGCAATATTGTATTCCTTGCGCTTGCCATGTTGTGTGCTTGTGCATTAAGATGGAGACTTTCTGTCTTAAACAAGGCCATTGAAAGCGGAACCATGAACTGGGAGCACGAATTGGGTAAAGGAAATGATGACTCCTGCGTCCAGGAAGACTTCACATTCTTAACATAATTTGATACTTATGATTGAGAAACGACAGTCGAACTTTGAAAGTCTTTAATGTATTTACAAATGACAAAATCCATAAACTAAACTGGTTTCTCTGTGTAGCCATGGCTGGTGGAAATAAAAACAATTCTTCATTCACATTTTGGTGCCCCCCTCCCTCCCTCTGGTAAAACGTACAAGTTCTTTTCATGATCCTGGGGTACTGGGTTCAATACTAATGGCCCGAACTACTTCCACTATTCCATAATTAAGATCTTCACCCGACATATCTTTCTTTCATAATCCTCAACACTAAAAAAATGGGATTACTACTGATGTTTTTTCTCTCTTCAACAATATCCAGGAATCATTCATCTGTATGCAAGCAATGAATATGAAAAACATCTAGAGTTTCCTGGTTCCTCAAGTTCAATAAAGACTGGTAGTTATGATAGTATAGTAGTATAGTAGTATAGTATAGTAGTATAGTAGTATAGTATAGTAGTATAGTATAGTAGTATAGTAGTATAGTATAGTATAGTAGTGGTAGTGCACTAGTGTTATTCAAACTATATGGGCACAGAATATGTTTGATGGAAACGAAATGGAAAGGAATACAAAATGGGAAAGGAATACAAAATGGGAAAGGAAAACCAAAGATAAATGATTGAGGAATTTCAACCACTTATCATACAAAAGACCTTCGTGATGTACCTTTCGAACAGCGCAGTCTAGAAACCCCATGAGAAAAACAAGTACCCGAAGAGTCAGTTTCATGGCTCTCTGAATCACTAGCTACTAACTAATAAACTCAGTTTAACCCATTAACTGGTGCACTCCACTATCTAGTATACTTCCACTCTAGACTTAGTGCTGGTGGCTCATGTTTCAGCTTTCATCAGTGATTCGGACTCACCCATATACAAGTGCAGTGTCAATGGCCATTGGATATTATGAGTCCAATCAATATCATCATCAGCTAGACTTTTTAGTCACCAATCAACCGATTGTCAATATCAGGAACCAACCGATTGTCAATATCAGGAACCAACCGATTGTCAATATCAGGAACCAACCGATTGTCAATATCAGGAACCAACCGATGGTCATCATCAAGATCCAGCCACCAGTAGTCTAACCAACACAATAGTATCTTCAGCAAATTCAATATCAATCAATTCCGTTTCATTCCAAGGGTCAACGATCATTAGAGTAGTAATCTGCTCTATATCTCGTCAGTTGCTTCTCAATAAGTAGTACCAACGGATCATATCATTTCAGTCCATATCAAAGTCAGTCACAAAGCTCAAGATCTTCATCTAGACTTGTATCAAACTTCCACCTGTAGCTGGCACCACCACTGGATTGCATTTGCCTCTGGATTGAAATTCTCATATCGTAAAAGTCTAGTAGCCACCCTTATGATTTTGATAAACTTCTCTTTACGAGAATCATTCCAAAAAATGCATTTCCTGGCATTTCCAAGTTCCTTCATTAAGGTATTCCCCAAGGATATCTTAATTTCCTGTGTATTGCAATTATCCTTTCCGAAAAAAAGTAGGTCATCAACATAGAGAGCAATCAGAAGCTTCTTTTGAAGTTTTTTCAAAAAGACAAGGTTCATTCAGACATTTTTGAATCCATAATTGTCAATGTTCCGTGGATAGTCTGATGCCTCGATGTTCTGGTAACTAGTGCTAATCCATCAATGTCTATATCAACACCAATATAATCAGATATTAATACCATCATCAATAACAATATCATGCCAATAACATCACCACTATAATCAGATATTTAAGTACCATAATACTAATCAAAAATTGACTACTTGTATTAACGACTAATGAATATCAATACCAATAACACCGATTTCTAAAGGTCTTATAACACACTGGTGATGATGTCCTGCGGCTTGCCGAGCCAAAGAGCGTGTTTGGTATGGTCCACAAGATCGCCGGCCGGCGTGGTGGGGTGGATCAACACCGACAACTCGCCATGGTGCACCTGGTAGAAGTTCAACACCCGCAAGAACAACGCAGCGTCGTACTTGTTCGCCGTATCAAGCTCCCACATGTGGATGGGGTGAGGACCCACGGGCCGGTCCCAGAACTTGTGCACACGGAGGTCACCGGCCTCAATCTCGGCTGCAAACTCACGGAGCACTTTTTCGCGGAACTCTTTGGCAAACTGTTTTTCGCCTGCATCCGCTTCGCGCCAGTAGGTGTGGAAATCGTAACTCTTGATCTCGGACATGGTAAAAATGGGTTGGAAAATGTGGGGGTCAAAAATGTGGGGGTCAACACCAAAAAAATGAACTGGTTGATGAAGAAGGTAACTGTATCACGTGGGCAGATCTAAATACCAAAGCAGTAAATAGATATTCGATGGGGTGGTTGTGAAAGCAAAAAAATCAGTGGAAGAAAGAGTGGGAGGAGTGGGAAGATTGGGTGCGGATGTGGGAGTAGTTGATGTGGGAGTAGTGTGGGAATGGAGGGGTTCTTGGCCGTAAATTCGCAGCTTTATAGCTTGCTGCTGATCACGTAAGCGCGGAATGCGGCTCGTGGACTTAGTCAACCACACTGACTAAAAGTCACGTGACCCACACCTCCCGCGGCCCTGCCTTTACTAACGGCCCGTCTCAGCCTCAGCCGCAGCCTCGGCCCTCACCCGGCCCTCACCCTCGACTTACTAAACCGACTCTCATCCTCGTCTCAGCCTCACCCTCGTCTCACGGACTACCCTCGAATTACTAAACAGCTCTGTCGCGCGTACTGCCCACTGCGCCCCAGTCAGTAACCAGCTGTCAGTACCCAGCTGTTGTCATTTGAAATTCCACAGCACGTTTTCGTTAACGTTGTTCCTTCGTCCTTATATGCAGTCAGCTATCTTCCTACCTTCACGGACTTGTTTCTTCGGGGGTTTCACTCTATACATCACTCAAACTGATGTTCACGTAATCATGGCCAGGTGATTCTGACCGAACCCCCAGTGCGGGCGCGCTAGTCCATGTGGATTGCACCACACATAAAATTAACGCTAGCCCACTGCCGTACACATTATATACGATATCCATCCAGTCAAATACCCGAGCTGGGTTGACGAGGTTTTGCATGAACTCCAGCGCCACACATGCCCCCGCCGTCATGCATATAAGCGTCGCCTTCCATGGCCGCTGTTTTTGCCACATGTAGTAGAACTCGGCGGTTAGAATGAAGAACGTGATGAAGTGGATGAGTTTGTCGTGGCCCAAATGCACTGACGCAAATCCAAGGTACGCGGCACAGAGGAGCGTGACCCCGAAAACTGTTGTTAGTACAAATTATAAACAATTGTAGCATTGAATTACTTACGGGCTGCCACGGGGTACCTGATCGCAAGGTGCAATCTCATGGAGAGTGATGGTTCCGTTTCAGATTATAGGTGTAGTACGCGGCATAACCTGTACACAGCTGCTTGAACACACACGTACACCACGGACCCGTACACCTACCCCGGAATACAGTACCTCGGCATCGCGCATCGCATATACCAGACACCATGAACCGGAGGCATTACCTGATAAGCTACCTCATCGGGTCTATTCCCAAATCAAAGACACCGGTTCCCGTGAGTCCTGCACACAGGCGCCCGCAGCCGTCGGCACCACCTCTTGGCCGCCTTATATACACGCCCCATGACCTTCTCCACTACTTCCACAACAATGTTTACAGCCATCCTCTGAAGGCACAACTCACCCAGGCAGACACTCTTTTTTACAACAGCAAGATCAACCACGAGTGGACCTGCATCCAGTACGATCAGATCCCCGATATCAAGTACGAGCATCTCCGTCAGAAACGCCAGCACCAGCTCTCCAAATTAGAGTCCAGAAATCCAGAGCTTGGCTTCAATTTTAATACACACCACCACAAAAATTCCACAGAATCACCCGAATATTCTGGGGGTCTTTATAACTCCGCCAAGAACTTCAATGTGTCTAAGAAGTCTTTTGGAATCGAACCCTCGCTCCTCAGGCCGCTACCAGAGGTCTTATTTCTAGGACACACCAACGCAGGCAAGTCTACTCTCATCAACAGTCTCTTGCTTCTGAAGCATGAGGCCAGAACCCCCAATTTGGGTCTGGAATACGCCTATGTGTCCAAAAGAGAAGGCTACACTAAATGTCTAAATTGCTACAATGTAGGCAATAAACTCCGATTAGTGGACAGTCCTGGGTACGGCCGGTTTGGAGAAGAAAGCCAGGGAAAGATTGTTCTCGACTATATACAGAAGCGGAGCCAATTGCGCCGGACTTTTCTTATCATTGATAGTATGCAGGGCCTCCGGGATGAAGATGCTTCTTTAGTGGACCATTTGACGGAACTGGGGGCGGCGTTTGAGGTGATATTCACTAAAATTGACGAAATGACCATGAAAATCCACCAAAAAGTCGTGAAATCGCGGGGAAAAAATGCTCCGGCCATGGAATTGGCCCAGGACATCAATACCAAACTCATTGAACATTTTAAGGGCTTAATTGAGGACTCGGGGCTAGGGACCCTCGCATCGTTACCTCGGATCTGGTTCAATAATTCCCACTCGAACCAAATCACGGCGCGGAGGTACGGGTTTCACGAGATCCGCTACGCCGTCGCCGAGAGCTGTGGTTTAGTGGGGCTGGGAGAGGTTTTGCCGGAATCGGAAGTATTGCCTAAACTGAAAGGCAGAAAAGTAACCCGGTCGCTTCGGATCAAGCGCGACACGTGATACCCTCGGAAGTCGGAACTTTTAGCCCAGCCCTTCAAACCGCCCCCAACCTGAACATATTTGCCCTCCCATCACAGTATGATCATCTTTTCTTTTAGACTGTTATGTGAGCATACCCCCTGATTTTGATGAAGCTCCGGGGTATAAAAACGTTATGCAGGACAAACATGTATATAAATTCTCTGTGCATTACAACCGATAAGTGTGTAGTTAAGTAGATGTGTATTAATAATGACACTTTGTTTTCTTATGCCAGGGTAAAATACGATGAAGGGAGGTGGGACCCCCGGAATTGGAGTCCGTGGCCGGAACTCGGTGGGTCCAGAACCATAAACAAGCACACAGTGAATTTTTCAAGTCCAAATTGCACCAGTGGGAAGTCCGGAATTCAGGAATTATAAATCACCCAATTTCATTCGTATTGGACGAAAAAAAGAGTGCTTTGCGTTGGTCTTTTTTCTGCTGAGGTAGGCTGGTGCACGGGTGTATTGCATCACCATTCCGAGGGTATTTTGCAGCCATCCAGTAACACTCGTCTTGATCCGTTACATCCTGAAGATTCAAGGATTTTTGAATGAGTGGATTAGTACGTATTGATATAGACCTTCTCAACCAAAAAAATACATTACAGCACTTTCCTAGGCCCTGGACTGTGAGATACTCACCACGCTTAGTACTCAATGTTAAACTCCCGTTACGTCAGGTACTGGTTACTATATTCATTCGCCAATGATGCCGCATAGGAGGAACCAGGTCTGCTTCTAGAAGTAAAAAAAGGGGTGCACAAGAGGTGCTGGTAGATATCAGGCGGAGAGACTTGAGTATACCTCAATATGTAGGAATACCTCTATGTAGGAATACCTCTATGTAGGAATACCTCTATGTGGGAATACCTCTATGTAGGAATACCTCTATGTGGGAATACCTCTATGTAGGAATACCTCTATGTGGGAATACCTCTATGTAGGAATACCTCTATGTGGGAATACCTCTATGTAGGAATACCTCTATGTGGGAATACCTCTATGTAGGAATACCTCTATGTGGGAATACCTCTATGTAGGAATACCTCTATGTGGGAATACCTCTATGTAGGAATACCTCTATGTGGGAATACCTCTATGTAGGAATACCTCTATGTGGGAATACCTCTATGTAGGAATACCTCTATGTGGGAATACCTCTATGTAGGAATACCTCTATGTGGGAATACCTCTATGTAGGAATACCTCTATGTGGGAATACCTCTATGTAGGAATACCTCTATGTGGGAATACCTCTATGTAGGAATACCTCTATGTGGGAATACCTCTATGTAGGAATACCTCTATGTGGGAATACCTCTATGTAGGAATACCTCTATGTGGGAATACCTCTATGTAGGAATACCTCTATGTGGGAATACCTCTATGTAGGAATACCTCTATGTGGGAATACCTCTATGTAGGAATACCTCTATGTGGGAATACCTCTATGTAGGAATACCTCTATGTGGGAATACCTCTATGTGGGAATACCTATGGTGGATGGGACATATCCGAATTAGTTATATTAACAATAATTTCCTTGATTTTAATGATATACAAACTGTAAATTCTTTGAGAAGAAAGCAAGATTAATGAGTAAAGAGCATTATCATTCAATCTGATATAGCAGCCAAAGTAGAGTAATCCTGTGTCTAAGACATAGAGTGTTTCTGATGAAAACGGCTATACCAATTTCTTATTTCCAAAACAGCTTTAATAAAATAACTAAACTGAAGATCTAAAGAATAGAAAATTTGTTTGGTGAGTACTAACACAATTGGCAATTATTTACCACGAGCTTTCTTCTTAGGATCACTAATAACCGTATTTAGATCTTTAAAAGCAGGATATTTTTTTTTAAAAAAAAAAGCAGAGTCACGTTTATTAAACCCAATTCTAGGTATGTATGAATTTCCCTAATTTCATTTCGAATTATTGATGTATATATGTTTAGGTATAGCCAAAAGAATCGATCCAATATTAAACTTTCAACTTATTGTTAGATTCCGGTTCCGTCAGGTACTCTGTTTACTATATTCATTCGCCGATGAGCCAGAGCTTTTTAGCTGGTGGACTTCCACCTTGTGGTTATCCAATTCCGACAGTCAGCGATCGTGTGGAAATTCGGAACCGTGGAAATTCGGAACAAAAGGACCGAGAACTATCTTCGCCTTTTTCTTCTCACCAAGACTGGCAGTCTCTCCTTGCCGTGGAAGAAAACGGGCTTAATACTCGAGCTTCCACACAACGCACAATCCACAGTTCGGATTACCCTTCTCCGGCACGATCCTATTGACATTGCCAAGACGCCCAATCGCTTTTTCACCGCAGTCCTAACCACCCACTAAGCTCCCTTCAGCCGAACGAAATTATCGGCTCAACACTTGGAAATTTGCCTACCTATATTAGTTCACGTAATCATGATTGATACTGATAATAAAAAGGCTGCAACTCCATGAGTGCGGAACCTCAAGCTTTTATAGTGAGTGAGGGATTTAATGAAACACCCTGCAACACCTGAAACAATTGTGCGCATGCAGAACCGTCTCCATGCTTATCTATGCACCCGATCAACACGAACATTTGAGGCAGCCAATCAGCATGTGCAAAACGCTGGTCCTCATTAGGAACAGTTATTTCATAATAACTCCAAGAGCTTTGGAACAAATATAGACATTGTCGTTAGAGGTGTTACTGGTATAACACCAGAGAGTCCGTATTATTCAGCTGTTGGTGATACCGTTCAACCTACAGATCAGTAAATATTACCAGTAACAAAGATAAGATCAGTAACAAAGATAAGATCAGTAAAAGACAATAGTAACAGACAATATCAGTAAAAGACAATAGTAACAGACAAGATCAGTAAAAGACAATAGTAAAAGACAATAGTAAAAGACAATAATAAAAGACAATACCAGTAACTAGTACATAAACAATAGATAGTAGTTATTAAATTACACAATGTAAAAGTTATGAACCTAAAGGTTCACCATGGTAGCAGTAGTCAGTTGTAGTAATAACCAGTGGAGTGGAGTGGGTCATTAGAGTGGTCAACAATACACAGCACTTAGTCAGTCC
This sequence comes from Metschnikowia sp. 13-106.1, assembly GCA_002374735.1. NCBI lineage: Eukaryota > Fungi > Ascomycota > Pichiomycetes > Serinales > Metschnikowiaceae > Metschnikowia > Metschnikowia sp. 13-106.1. The sequence goes on from NLAL01000080.1 coordinate 53,783, forward strand.
CCACAAAATAGCCAATCGGAACCACCCACAATTTATATGCGCCATTCTTCTCGTGTTGCCCTCGGCTTAAATCCTATCCGTTTCATTCCGTGACTATCACATGACCACAACCTCATCGCAACTCCGCCCACACTCCACACCACATGCTCCGGAAGCCCAAAACCATCACACGGGATGTCCGGTACCCCAAAACTCTCAAGCCGCAGAAAGCCCGGTAGCTCATACGCCGGTTCCACACGCTCGAGAAATGGAAACAGGCCGTTCTCCGGTGTTTGGCCACACTCAACCCCGAAATCTCCGACCAAAACTACCGCCAGGTTCTCGTGGCCGAGTAAAAGAACGAGGTTAGCCGCTGGAAGATGAAAGTGGCNTGGCCGAGTAAAAGAACGAGGTTAGCCGCTGGAAGATGAAAGTGGCGAAAAACCCGGTGCAAAACACCCAGGTGGACCATACGATGGGGCGTGCGGAGCTCATAAACGTTCATGAGAACTCTCTGACTCTCATTTGGAACGTATTCTTGTAATCTGGCTAGTAGATCGTGGATGAATGATTTCTGGTGGATCTAAATCCCCCATTCACTTTTTGTTTTCTATCAGAAGTCCACAGAATCCAAAACTTAAGGAATGTCGCTTCCAAAACGTTCAACAGGTCTATGCTAATACAAGCTGCTTTTTGGTCGCTTACAGTTCGCTGCACTTCATGACATTTCAAAAGTTAAGTCACCAGTCAGTGGCTGCAAACTTTTATCATTTCATTTCAACACTCGGCTGAATATCTGCCAGTTGGAAACACCACTAGAATCTCCATATACGAGCTAGAGGAATGCTACCCTATGCCACATAGTTCTATGGAGATACATTCATAAGCATGATCTCTCTATAGCTATCGAAATTGACATCGAGTCTGGAAGGTTATTAAATGCACCATCGCTAGTGTCCTACCTATTGAGGTATTTTGAGTCTTTACTTTCTAATCCCAACAATGGCTATATCAAGATGCTGAGGCCCACCATCGCATGTTATTGGAACAGCCAGCCTCGCTATTATTCTCGTGCTAAGTGGCACATCCTTTCCTCCAGAAGTATTTAAGTACCTTAGGTTCTTCCCTCAGAGGAATCATTGGCGAATGAACATAGTAAACAGAGTACCTGAAAAACCGGAATCTAACACCTATGTTTTAGTGTATATTAATATACAGGAATATGTAAGTTGTACCTTAAAAGACCAAAGTCTTATATGACGGCACCACAGCACCTCTTATACTTTTCTGCTGGTCTAAGGTGTGCACAGCCTATTATTCAAAGTCGCAGCAGCCTCATTGTTCAAGGTCACAGCAGCCTTATTGTTTTGCAATGGCCTGCATCCAACATCTCCACGAAAAACCTTTCCTCCGTGTATTAATTTAACTAGTCGATGAATATTATATTCTTAAGTTATATATAATATTATTCTAGTTCGTCCGACGTTATCATAAAATAAATGATATATCCTTCAGGGGATATTACAATATTAGAAAAATTATTATGATCAATATCAATATCTTTTTTTTATGAATTAAAGTATAAATACTAGTAGAAAATATTGTTAAATTTATAATTTAATTATATGTTTAGTATAGCTTATTCCCCACTGAATTTTTATAGAACAATATTAGGGCTTTGGTCTTGTAAGATACAACTCTGTACATCAATATATACTAAAATACAAGTTGAAAGAGTGGTATGGATGAGGACTATAAGTATGAGTAGTAAATAATAGTATAGTTGTGAGTAGTAATAATAGTATAATTATGAGTAGTAATAATAGTATAATTATGAGTGGTAAATAATAGTACCATAATTACCTACTACAGGATCTACTACAGGATCTTACAGGATCTACGTATGTTGAAAATGGACACAGAATGATCCTTTCAAAAAAGCAAACACTCTTGAAAAACTAGAGTGCACTATACCAGCTCCTTAAGGCTATATTACTTTATTCCAGACAATAGGAAAGTTTATCTCCCACGTCATTCTTGTGTGGAGGGTTTAGCAGTCACAGAGTCTATATAAGAAGGAAGTCTCGTCCATATTCTAGGGTTAGTTAACTAATCAGAATATTCTCCAAGAGGAACATACCAAGATATCGTCTACTCCAGACTACCAGAAACAACCAGACCTCCTGGAACAGCTCCTGTGTGACTATTGAATACCGTGATGACACTATGAACCTATTAATAGTGCCCAGTATACACTGGACTGTACTCGTTGGTTATTGAAAGGACCACCTGATGTGCCTGACAGGAAGAAATATACGGGATCTACTAATCTAAACGTACAGGACCTACGTATATTGAAAATGGTAACAGGGTGAGTGCGCGGAGTCCCATGGCGTACAGGGATAGAGCGGTAACATAGCACCTGTATTTTATATTTTATAGGTATATTTTCTTTTAAATACAACTTCTATATATCACAATAAAATAAAAAAATATATTTTTGTATATAAATAGAAATAAGTTAAGTAATTTAAATTGCTATAAATATTATAGATATATATATAAAGAGTTGGTCAAGAAGGAAACAACCTAGATTATTAATGAATGTCCCAATATTAATTAAGTAAACAAAATCTATCTTACTTTTAAAAAAAATAAAAAAATATAAAAACCTAAAATTTGAAAATAAGAATGAATGAAATTAAATAGTTAATTATAAAATAGACATCTACACTTCAAGACTTTCTTGACCATTAGACGATTAGGCTATTTATACAACTCAATAAAAACAACTTAAACAATACAGCCTAAAGACACAACCTAAAAGTATTCATTCAAGTTAGTGGAGTATATAGAAAATCAAGTGAAACAGGTACTCGTATAAACTTGTTAGACTAGAAAAGTCAATTAAATCAGGTTCAGGTGATTATGGTTTCCAGATTATATAAATATGAATTTAACCCTCTATGATATATCTTTTCAGCCGGTATTAATAGTAGTAGTCAGGTATTAATAGTAGTAGTCAGGTATTAATAGTAGTAGATTTGGCTAGTGTATACTGTTTCTACTCCCTACTGTGTCTATTCTATACCTCCATACTATTCCTACACTACTTTGTAAATGCTTTTGAGACTACTCCACACCTTTGATACTCTTTTATATTCTAATGTTCTATACTCTTTACTTTGTCTACTCTGTACTCTCTCCCATTTTTTACTGCTCTCTACTCGCTCCATTTTTATACTGCTCTGTCTGATTTCTATCTCTCCCATCTATGCTACATGTTCTCTACCTTCAAGACTACCTACTGCCATAATAACTTAGACTAGAGCCTATGACTAAACATATCTATATATGACTGGTTTTCTTTAATACATTTATGCCTTACTGATACTTTGCTCGCTGATGGTTCCTATCTTTGAGGAACCGGAGTGGCTTATATAACTTACAGTTCCAGTCACTCTCTGCGCCAGTCGGTCTTTTACTCTCATTTTCAGTCAGTTACTCATTCTAGTACCCATGATACCATATCCTAAAATATACCATATAGAATTACCACTCCATGCTTCCATCTATCATCTACACAATATACTATTGTAATAGTCTGTAGTCTTGTAGAGCTCAACGTCTATATACGACTACTCCATAGTACCAGTATCCATATATATTGGTACTACTCAATACTAATATTTTTTTGAAGGATTCTTCTGGAGAACACGGTACCTGGAGACTTTATTGTAAGCCAAAGTTCTGGTTTTTTCATCATCAAAAGTCACTTGCTGCATCTACAAGACCAACTTCTAGAACCAGAATTATTCCATTGAATTTTGTCAGCACTGCTGACCACCATAAGATCAAAAATAACAAAGAAAAGGATTTTATTGGCTATACTACCACTAAATTCGTTTGTGGTTGTGGTTCCTTTTGGGGAAATTTAGCGACTTACATAGACTCTGCCTGCATAAATACACTAGTCCTAAACACAATCAACCTGAATTGATACAACAAAAAGGTTAGAGTAAGGTGTGTGAGTTTATATGTTGAATTATACAGTATATGCCAATATCCCATGGAACTATCTTAAAAAAACAACTTAAACAATACAAAAAAGTATAATAATACAAAAATTAAAGGTATAGCATTGTTGAATTGGATTGCCCTAGTAAAGCTTTCATATTTCAAGTGTAGTTAGATTCTTCACCTCGTAATTAATATAAAATAACACAGCCACAAACACGTGTTAACTCAGCTATATCAAGTAATTGGCATATTAATTGGTGCATCCCATCTTTACTCAAAACTGTGCTTTGCATACTTTTGTTTTCATCTAAATTTTCACATGCAAATCCATACAACACACCTATAATTTTTACCACAAATACATAAACACAGAATTATATTTACACATCTTCTGCATATACTTATGGCCATCAATCCTTATGTAAGCTTTGCTTTTTATCTTTTTATTTTTCTATTGCTTTTCATCTGTTTATTTTTCTTTTGCTTTTATATTTCTATTTTTCTATTGCTTTTTATATTTCTATTTTTTTATTGCTTTTTATCTCTCTATTTTCCTATTGCTTTTTATCTCTCTATTTTCCTATTGCTTTTTATATTTCTATTTTTCTATTGCTTTTCATCTTTCTATTTTTCTTATTAAACCAACTACACGTATTCTGTTACATCCACCACGTAGTGTCCTACCTATGGAGGTATTTTAAGCCCTCACTGTCTAATCCTAACAATGGCCATGCCAAGAAGCTAAGACCCAAGATCGCACGAAGTTGGGCCGGCGTTCAGTGCTATTGTTTTCGTGCTAAGTCGCACGCCCTTTTTCTCTAAAAGTATTTAAGTACCTCAGATTTCTCCCTCGGAGGAATCATCGGCGAATGAACATAGTAAACAGAGTACCTGACGAAACCGGAATCTAACATATTCCACTTTTTATTCTTAACTAGTTCCATTGCTATATGGTGAGTGGATGGGGATATACTGTTCTTGCTTTTTTCTTTCTCAACTCATGTTTTAGTATATATTAGGGATATTTTAAAAACTATTCAGACTAGCACGGCAAAATGTTTTAAAATACACTTGCAAAATTAAACAACCAAAACTTCCAAAACTTTTATACTTATGACTTGAAAATTGCTAAGCATCAAAGTTTCGAAATTTACTGTTTCTGTGAAGTCTCCATTAAATATTAAAAACATTCACTTTTTGAAATCTTGGTTTGTTCAGGTTTCCTAATGTGATTTGAACCTTTTTGACGAGCTGGTGCTAGACCTAGTACAGGACTATGGGATTTATAAAACAAACGTATATCAGTTGTATATTCGAATACTATAATGTTGTTAGATTCTGGTTACGTGCGGTCCTCTGTTTTGTGTGTTTATTCGCCGATGGACTCCCAAGAAGTGAGAATTAGTACTTATAGTTAACCTATGGGTACCAGAGAAGTGGAGCCATGTCACGAGGTAAGACGAAAGGATGAGTCCAAGTCACGGGGTATGACGCCTTGGACGAGTCATTGGCATTCGTAGGCTCGAAAAATACCTCTATGGGTAGTGTGTTTACCCATGGTGGGTTTAACATCCCCCCAGCCTCGAAGCCAGATTACTTGGCCTTAGGGAGATGATGTTTCTGGGCGTATTCCAGGAAGAGCTGGGGTGCGGTTGACGGCAAATTACCAGCTCGTACTGTAATAATTTCGCCTTGTGGGTGATCGACAGATCACTTGCAACGTACTGATAGGAGGTAGCTGCGGCTGAATTTCTTGTGGTTTAGGATTTCTTCGACTTCGACTAGTTCTGAGCCATCCTTGTAGCATTTAAATCCGACATCAGTTGGGAGTGGGGTAAAGTATTCTTCTGTGATTGTCTTTTTGAGATGTAATTGGCTGATGTGGAAAACCTTGCTACCTCTGTATTGTGAGGGCATCACTAGTTGGTAGTTCACTGGTAATACGACTCTTGCGATCTCGTAGGGACACTTGGACCGAAGTTTAAACAATAGTTGAGAGTTTTTAGCGTCAGGGAAGCCGGCGAGGCAGCTGATATCGACGTAGACTTTTTAACCTGTTTCGAAGAGAAGGTCCTTGCGTTTGCGATCAAAAGAGGTTTTGGCTTTGTCGAAAGAGGTTTGGGCTGCGGTGAAACTGCGATCGAGTGTTCCCGCAATGTCCACAGCGTCACGGTTTAGGGATTGGATGGGGCCTGGGAAATCGAATTGTAATGGTGATGACGGAATGTATCCGAGGTCTAATTCGAATGGGGATTTGCCTTTAAGCGATTTCGCTGGTTGAGCGTTGAGCACGTACTCTCCCACGGCTAGGAGAGACGGCCAGTCTTGGTTGGAATGGGTCTAACAAATGTGCCTTAGAAGAATCCCTGAGGATTTATCTTATCGGGCGAACCTGCTAGCTCTTTATACTTCCTTACTGCTTCGGGTAACCCTTGAGGGATTTTTTGGAACAGCTGGCCTTCAGGATGTGAAACAAGTCAGTGGCCGTGCTGTCCATCTCTTCCACAGAAAGAGATGTTGAAGTGTGCCAGAGAAAAGGCAAGGTGATGTCCATCTTTGACTTAAGGATTCTGTTGAACATCTATTCTCCATGAGCCCCTCTTAGGACATCTGCGTTATTATTTAACAGATGTGCCGCCCCAGCCAAGCTCCCCATTAGACAGTTTCTGAATTTTAAAAAATGGACTTGGAGTAATTCTTTCATTGGTCAAAAGACGATGGACGTAGTGGTATTTCACTGGCGCCGAAGCTTCCACTTATTCTATACCTTTCATGCCTTTTCACAATGTCAAACTAGAGTCAAGCTCAACAGGGTCTTCTTTCCCTGCTGATTTTGCCAAGCCCGTTCCCTTGGTTGTGGTTTCGCTAGATAGTAGATAGGGACAGTGGGAATCTCGGTAATCCATTCATGCACGCCGCTCATCAAGTTGAACAAGATCCCTCAATCTTACGGTATCAAGACCAAGGTCTATGCCAAGGTGGAGTTGTTCAATGCTGGAGGCTCCATCAAGGATAGAATCGCCAAGAACATGGTTTTGGAGGCCGAGAAAACCGGCAGAATCAAGCCTGTTTACACTCTTATCGAGCCAACCTCTGGGAATAACTAACCTGTGAATGCCAGAGAAGTCAAGCACGCCTAAACTTCATACACGAGGTCAGGTGAATACATTAGTCCATGCACGAGGTCAACTGAATACATGAGTCCATGCACGAGGTCAGCTGAATACATGAGCCATTGGCATTCGTAGGAGAGACATCTGTGGGTAGTGTTTCTACCCATGGTAGGTCTAACACTATAGCACTGTATTGAGAGCAGGCTGCTAGATCCAAGATGGGAGGAATACTCATAGAAATTGAGCTCACGTGCCCAGCTAATTAGCTAGCCGTATTTCCAAATCAGCACTATTGGGCTGATCTATTCAGAAGGTTTCACCCGATCCATGCCATTAAACGATATGCCATTAAACGATATGCTAAACGACACATTGACCCGGAATAGTCCTTATCAGGAATTCTCCCTAGCAAGGGCATATCACATGCGTCCACATACATAGAGCAAAGCACCCAATATTAAGTCTCCTTGAATATCAACCTTCACACCATCTCATACTCTTGAGTGGTTTCCCACCAGCCCATACTCATGAGGGACTTCCCACCAGCCCATAACTCATGAGGGGTTTCCCACCAGCCCATACTCATGACTGGTATGGTTTGAGACTAAGCCTAAGCCAAGCCTCGTTAGTAGATTCCACCCACCCTAAATACTCAATTCTCGTGCTCATAGGATTCGTCCTAACAGCTGGTTTTTGAATACTTTTGAAAAACACTCTATGTAAGTTCTACCTTACAAGTTCAAAGTCTTAGACGAGGTGCTTTTCACCCACTCTGTTGAAAACCAGCAATGAAAAGAGCGCACTCTGATAACCACGGCTGGCTGGTTAGCCAGCCATCTGCTTTCCTGCGGCAATCAATTGTGGTTACAATGAATGCCGTAATGAAGGAAGACTCTCCAAATATATAAAGAGGACTTCGCCCCCATTTATTGTTAGTATCGATAATTGAATATCAACTGCCCGGAGGGATACCAAGATGCCTCCAAGAACCAGACCCACCAAAAGATCTCGTATTGATAATACTTCACTGAGTACTGACAACTCTCCGTCTCCTATTCCTGAAACACTTTCCCTGAGGCAAACACTTCCCCTAGAGTGTTTACATATCTTGATGAGACTATGAGGTCAATGTCTTATAATATGAGTCACCCACTGGATATCACTCCCTGGTTAATCACAGGTCCTCCTGGTACCGCAACCGTCGTTGCAGATCTGGCGTTATCTTCTTTACACACTCGCGACCTGCACATAGCGCATCACTGAAACGCATCCAACTGTCGAGCGTTCTTCTTTACTGTAGTGTATACAGGAATGCAACTGCGTCCGTTGTTTAACAACTTCTCTGCTTTACTTAAAGAAGTTGTTATACTCATATGTCTTATTCCTAAGATAAATAAACTAGAGTTCACGTGATTGGCCCCTTTATCAATATCGACACAATGACGGGCTACTCTGTCCTTATGATATAGCAACCAAGATGCAGGCTACTTCCATTCCTGTCGTAGGCTGTCTTGGACACCTTCCCGATCAGTATTAGAAATGCGCTCATCTGCTCATGCAGCAAATATTAATTCCACACTTGCTTGTTCCAAAATACGACCATGAACTTAATTCATCCTAAACACGTGCCCACAGCACGTGATCCGAAACAAGTACAGATGTCCTGCAAGTTCAACACCAATGCCTTCACGAAATACATCGACTCTGTACATGCTAGGTACTCGTTGACAATTATTCCCATGTAAACATTCCGGGATTATAGCAAAAAAAAAAATAAAAAAAATCCCCATCTATGACGGCAATGACAGAAGAAAAGAGTGCATAGGCTTCGTATTACCTTAACGGGTAGTGTCGTGCCCATAATGGATCTATCCCAGTAAAATAGTATAATACCTATGTGTGTAATAATATAACAGTGCAATGTCTATCATTCTAGTACTGCATCTGTTTACTAGTGTACCACTCCCGTAGGTATTTCTGGACCTGAATTTTACACGATTTTGTAGACCCGGAATGACGACTATATACACACCATCTCCGTCCAGTTGATATCTATGGATTGTGTTCATTTTTCCCAATCCAATGGCCCTACGAAGGCTTCATGCAGTATCTATTTTACTAATCCCGTTTACTTAGGACATGTTCGAAATGTCAGTGATTTTAGGAACCATGCCAAGTGCTTCTTTAAAAGCGTCCGCTTAGAAACGTCCGCCACGGCCACCGCCTCTTCCTCCACGGGCCCCACCAAAGCCTCCACGCGAACCTCCACGGCCTCCACCGAAACCTCCACGCGAACCCCCGCGTCCTCCGCCAAATCCGCCACGTGCGCCGCCACGTGCTCCCCCAAAGCCGCCTCTTCCTCCACGTGCTGCTCCAAAGCCGCCTCTTCCTCCACGACCGGCTCCTCCTGCCTTTCTCTTGGGCTTAGGGCCCACCTCCTTTGGCTTGGGCAAGAAACGCTCAAGGGGAAGCAACTTGTCTGGCGAAATGTAGAACTTGTCGCCGTCCTTGAACGACTTGGCCTGCACACCCTCGGCAGGCTTGATGGTGAAGAACACCTCGTTGAGAGGGCCCAAGATCTCGTCCACCTTGCCGATTTGCGTCTTGTTTTCCAAGTAAATTGGCGCATTGAAGTATGGGATCTTGACGTTGATGGAACGACACACAATGTCGCCTTCACAGGAATGCAAAAAAGTGCCCATTTCGAGAACAGACTCTGGGGGGCCTTGGGGTGCAGAAAACCCGCCCCGCATGCCACCACGGCCGCCTCTGAATCCACCTCTGCCTCTGTTCATGATGTGTGGTTTATAGTGTGGAGAGAAAATGTGAGATGAAGTTTTTTTCGCGATGCCTGGTGCACGGGTGCACCCACGTACTGCAGGTGGGGCTTTGACACATCAGTACCTCCGTATATCCTCCGACTCCATCCATCCCTTCTTGGCTTTCTAGAATAACGAATATCGGCAGGACCTTGCCTACCAGGTCCTGTGTATGGTTACTATGAAGCCTTCTCTGTCCGATCCTAACAATTGGCATCGTAGTACTTTTCAACATATGTTACCAAAGTCAAGTTAGTGGCTGCTGTCCCAGACATCAAGAGCTGTTTTTCAACACGAACTTCCGACTTCCCTATCCTCCTTGCCTTCTATAGACTGCTCAAAAAAGAGATACAAGCTGTTTGTGGGGTAACTTGGGCTTATGGCATGGCTGTTTTTATGGCAGATTGTTATATGCAGTCTCTCCGTTTCTCTGGACGGCCTCAACCTCTTCGTCCTCCTTTTTCATAAAGAACAGCCTGTATAGAGCTGTTCTCCAAATCCTTCGCCTGGCAATTTGTATAAGTGTAGCCAGATATAAAGGTCGTGCGCGCACCAACCACATATCTAGATATTCTATGTTAGATTCCGTATGGGTACTGCTCCACCCATACAGCTATCAATCTCACCTTTTCAGTTAATGTCCAACTCATTTCGCCATTACTACGGATGGCTTTCCTGCACAGAGTCCAAGTACGGCCTATTTCTCTTCCTAAGGAATCATCACGAATAAGCATAACATAGCATAAAAAGAAGCTAACAACATTCTCCTGTATATCTATCTGGTAGCCTCGACTAAAGATTGTCGGGCATATGACCGTATTTTGAGGTACTGATAAATGTTTGTCCTGCATATAATGTCCGGTGGACCGGTGGGACCGGAGTCCGGTGAGACCGGAACTTGTACTCTCGGAGACGACCTCTCCGCCCAATTCCCCACACAAACCCTTTGCCGAAATTCCAAGACCCATTATGAAATCTGAATCACTGAAATATCCAATTAAACCACTAAAAAATTAGAAAAGAGAAAAAAAAGGTCGTCTTGCATTGGGCCTTTTTCTGCTGAGGTAGCCGGGTGTACGGGTGTTTTTGTCGTGTGCACCGGCCCGTTTCACCGTCGGGTCTCGCCTAAACTCAATGACCAAACCCTTAGCTTCCTTTGAATGCCCTGCAGATAATATAGCTTTCAGAGTAACCGACCAATTCCGCCAATCACGTGACTCAACCCCAATTTCTCCTCTATAAACCTGTTTATAAGCCCGTACATCTCTCCCTCTCTCATGTATTTATTAAACACAAACATCTGTCTAATATGAACGATGGAACTGTCTAGTATGAACGAGTGGTCTAGTGTTGCTGTCTGGTGTCCTGCACACAGCACTTATCTCTCTCTCACCACACATTCCGCGCTCCCCTCCAGCCACAGCAAGGACCCCTATACCCACCACCTTACCATGAGTACCATGCCAGGTATGTATACAGCGCCGAACCAAGATCGGCAATAGCGCCAGGTCACGTTTTTCTCCACCAAATTTTCTTCTCTGAAACAGTTGTGCAGGCAGCATTATTGAAACATCTGTGCTGTAAACATCCAGAGACGACAAACAGAACGAACAGCGGGAATCATTGGAGCAGTGAACATAATGAAACATGAAACTTTTATGTAACGCTTATCAAACATGAAACATTTATGAACATGAAACATTTTGAATCACTTATAAACTCCGATGAAGCACTTCTGAAACATGGAACTCTGATGAAACAATTTTTGAGGCCCTGACAGTGACGAACTAATGGTGCCGGTCGATTCCCTACCTCCCAGTATACTAACAATAGCCGTGTCGACATTCAAGGTTGGCTTGACGGCCGAGGAGAAAGAACTCTACTCTAAGCTATTCAAGGCGTTGGACTCCGAAAACAGTGGCATTGTGACCGGCGAGAAGGTCCGCTCGACGTTCGAGAAGTCCGGATTGCCCCCTAACATTTTGGGCGAGATCTGGCAGCTTTCCGATACTCAGAACCTCGGGTTTTTGACCCAGTTCAGCTTCTGCCACGCCATGAGACTTATTGGCTATACGCAGGCGGGCCATTACCCTACGGCCCAGCTTGCTCAATCGCCAGGTCCCTTGCCCAAATTCGCCAAGTTGGGCTTGCTTCAGCCCTCGTTGAACCCACAGTCCACCAGTGGTTCTCTATTGCAATCTCAACCTTCCGCTTTAGTCCCGCAGAATACCGTGACTCAGCAACAATTGCCTCAGCAGCCCATTTCTCCGGTGTCCAAAACTGATTTTGACAAGTTTTCCCAGATCTACGTAAAAACTACGGGCTCCAGCACCGCCCCTTTGGACGCAAACTCCGCCAAGGAGATCCTTATGAAGGCCAAATTGCCCACTGTGGTCTTGGGCCAGATCTGGAGTCTTGTGGACGTCAAAAATGAGGGTGCTTTGAACTTGCTGTCTTTTGTTATGGCCATGCATTTGATCCACGGTTTGTTGAGTGGCCAATTGAAGCAATTACCTCCTTTCTTGCCCGAACAAGTGTGGCAATCCGTACGCGTGACCCCTGTTGAGCAGACCCTGGGTGCACGTCAGGTATCGCTGTCTTCGATGTCGTCTCAATCGTCTACTGTGAGGCATGCGCCTACTCTGAGCCAGGGAGTTGCTCAATCGGAGTGGGAGGTGACCCCTACCCAAAAGCAGCAATTCGACTCGATTTTCTCCAGCTTGGATAAGGCTAAAACTGAACAATTAGCTGCGGACCAGGTGGCTTCTTTCCTCATGACCTCACGTTTGGACCAACAGGATCTTGCCACGATTTGGGATCTTTCCGATATCCAGAATACCGGAGTTTTCGGGCGGTTGGAGTTTGGCATTGCTTTGTTTTTGATCAACAGAAAACGTGCTGGACTTTCCTTGCCCAATGTGGTTCCTGAACAGTTGATCAAGTCTCTTGCCCAAACTCCTCAAGCCCCTCAAGCTGCCCCAGCTCCTCAAGCTAATCAGCTTTCTCAAGCCCCTCAAGCCCCTCAAGCCCCCCAACAAACCCAACAAATCCCGGAGAGTAGCACCAATTTGACCGCTATCAGCCCCGAAAAAGCACAGAGATCTATTTCAGCACCTAAGTCGTCGTTGGACGACTTGGTTGATATCTTTGGTTCCTCTGGACAAGCCAAAACAAACACTGCCTCTGAATTGAGCGTTCCTCAAAGACCCTCTTTGCCTCAGAGGACCAGCAATAGTGAATTGACTTACGGTAGGTCTCCAGTGTCAACGACATTTAGGCCAACCTCAAGCTTTGGCCAGTCGTTGCTCAACAAGCAGCCATCCTCCAATGAAGCTGACTTGATAGGTGAAGACATACCGTCCAAAGCTACGGGATCGCCTGTTCGTCATGCTTCTTTGTCAGTACCAGCAGCAGCTCCAAGTGCAGAGACAAAGGAATCTAAACACAAGACCGTGGACTATGAGGCTTTGAGAAGTGTTCCTGCCCCTCCAAGAAGCAGAAACAGCATGATTTCTCCTCTGCCTCTTGCTCAACAGCAACCAACAACAAGCAGTGTGTTCCCCGAAACACAACCAACATCGGAGAAATTGCCCGAAAACAACGACTTGTTAGCAGATTCCGAAGTCTCGGGCCAATTATCCGAAGCTACTTCCGATATCGCCAACTTCTCCAACCAGATCAAATCTTTATCTGGTCAAACGTCTGCTCTCGACGAGAAGAAGTTGCGTGCCGAGGCTGAACTCACCAAAATCTTGGCTGTGAAGGAAGAAATCAATCTGAAGCTCAAACTGTTGAGAATCTCGTATGCAAATGAGGTCAAGCAAGTGGAGCAGGTTGTTTTGACTTTAGGAAATGCCAAAGAAGAAACTGAAGCGTTGAGATCTGAAGCGTCCATTGCTGAGGCCAAATTCAACAACATCACGAACGAGTTGCATGAGAAGCAGTTGCAGGTGGAGGAGCACCAGAAGATAAACTCATCGTTGAAGGAGAAGTTGGGTAACTTAAATGCGGAAAATGCTGAGTTGGAGAAGGAATTGGTGGCCAAGACAGCTGAAGTCCAACGTCTCGCCAACGATGTTAATGTACGCAAATCGCAAGTGCAGGTTTCATTGGTGAAATTGGATGAATTAAAGGGCAAAATCTCCGATTCCGAGTCCCAATACGCTAAATTGCTTGAGGACCACGAAAAATCTGCTAAAGAATTGGAAGTGCATGAGGCCGAGCAGAAGAAGTTGCATGAAAAACACCAAGAACTCGAGGAAAAGCACAAAGAGCTTGGTGAGAAGCAAAATGGCCTTACTAAACTCGTTGCTGGCGCCGCGGGTGCTGTTGGGGGTCTCGCTGCTGGCGCAGGAGCAGCTCTTCTAAACAGAGAAGGTTTTTCCAGTGGTAGCGAATCCGATAGTCACACTGAGAAGCAGGAACCAACACAGGAGGAGAGTTCTAAGGAAATTGGAAGTCACAGAACCGAAAAGTTGGTGCTTCCAGAGTCCCAGAGTGTGCCTTCTGGTGGAGACTTTACAGAAACCACCAAAGGAGCCAATGCTATTTCTCAGCCGGAAGCTTCTCAAGACGTTGGTGATGAGTTTGGCCCCAAGGTGGCCGTGGATGCTGTGGCCAATGAGTTTTCCTCGGATTTGACCGGGGTGGACGATGCTACTAAGGGCCACGATCCTGTTGGTGATGCATTCAGTGATAATGTGGAGACCACCGAAAAGTCAGGGCTCCCAGACTACAACGACGACATACAGGAGTTGCACAGCCGGTTCCCTGATCTTTCCACCACATACAATGCTGAGACCCAAGACGTCCACGGCAGTGAAAGCACCAATCGCGAATCGCCCTCTTCAGCCATCGAGTCATTCCGGCAAACGGAAACAAACGAATCTGGAGCTACGCCGGTGACATCGCCTGCCAATTCCGAGTACAGGTTCCAGACTGTGCAAAACGGACTTGTAGCTGGAATGGCCGGTATCCCAGGTGGCTTGGTGGGAGTCCAACGTACAGACTCCTTGACGTCCAGTGTGCAGAACAATCCATCGTTGTCTGTTAGAGACGACAATGTGGAGGAGGTCAGCGACCGTGAAACCGTGGGAGACGAGGTGGCCGTGCCCAAGGCAACTCAGAGACTGAACTACGACGGTTCAAGTGAAGGTGAAAGGGCTTCTTCCGGTGTGGGGCTGTTTGAGATAGTCAATGCCGAGGAGGCCAAAGGTGCACAGGCCAACGATAAGTTCAAGTACGGAAGGCCCGTGAGCGCATCCAATGACGAGGAGGAGTTTCCATCCCCACAAGAACTCGACATTGATGAGAGTTCCTCGGATTCCGAAGCAGAGGTTGCCACTGAGAAGTTCGACGATGCAGTGGACAACTTCACTGGGGCGGACAAGGACTCGGACTTCGACGACCTTAAGCCCACCGTGGCAGATAGTGGGGATAAAGACGATTTTTTCGGCGACGAGTTTGATGATTTGAAGGTTGCCCATGAAGATAAAGGAGACGACTTCGAGGACCCCAACTTGTCTATTGATGACCACTTCACGGGGGCAGAAGTGCAGGACTACAACCATAGCACCGTGCCCAATTTTAGTACCGGTGCCGATTCCAGCAAAGCACCGGATTTCAATGCTGCTGCAGAGTTAAGCACAGCACCAGACTTCACCTCAGGCCCCAACTTTATCACCACCAAAACAGACCGGGCCGAAACCGACGAATGGGAGCAATTGTTTGCTGGGTTCGGCAATGCTGCAGTGCAAGAGCCTAGTTCAGGAGCAGGAACAGGAGCAAACACCTCAACTGGCACCTCTTCAGGCCCATCAAACGATACCCATGACTTGGCAGTGCAAGAGCTCGTGGCCATGGGATTTGAAAAGTCCGCCGTGGTCAAGGCTCTAGAGAAGGAGAATTGGGACGTGGATGCCGCTACAAACTATTTGTTGGATACTGCTTAGCGCGAGCACTCCATAGAGGCCTTAGACGTAATACAGAGTGTCTAGGTTCGTATTGATTATTGACTATTGTTAGTGTTTGAATTGTTGCAAATAATTGTCAGTATTTTAGTGATTGTATTGCTTATCAGCATACAATTGTGTATCTTATATAACTTGTTCATGCCAATACAGGGCACCATTTGTACTTGTCTTGAGTAGTATAAATAGTGATTACGTATCACGGTAGTGTGCAGTTCCTGCAGCAGAAGAAGTAGTATGTCTACCTAGTCCACTCGAGTATTTAACCTAATGTCATTTACTTCACATAGAGCATCGAGCAGTAATAGAATTATGTGTGGTATAGTTGAGTGATTATAGTTAGGCAGGAGCGTTATGAGCCCTGGCCGAGGAAAATACTGTGATTTACTGTGAACTTCTGTGAACTATGTGGATGACAATTTTAGGTACTGGTTGATCAGTATGAGCACCAGTATATGACTGGAGTGGGGTAGTGGAATAGGAGTCTATAGGGTGCTCAGGGGAGAGTATACATGAGTATAAGACTAGAGTTACATGAGTATAGGAGTAGGGGTATGGGACTATGTAGGTGTTCACAAAAGTCAAGGATACAGTCTATAGTATATATGAGTAGGTGTGGGAGTAGTAGTAGGAGTAGTAGTAGGAGTAGTAGTAGTAGTAGTAGTAGTAGTAGGAGTAGGAGTAGTAGTAGGAGTATAGGCCCAACCAGTGTCTTGCATTGATATCCTCAATATCGGTCCTGGATACCTCGATCCTTCTCGAAACCTTGTCGAATATTGCTTTCCTCGTTCCTGGTATCTAGTCCTTGTATCGAGAAAATGGCTACTATAGACTGTGCCCAGAACAGACATACTTTCAGTCTATGGAATTGGTCCAAAGTGAGGAATGGTGATCTAGCGTAGCTATGATGATGTTAATTTGTGATTCGGTAATGTTTCTTGGAATGAAACTTTAAAGCGAAATTTAGTGTGGACAATTCTTGTTTACTTGTAATTGGTTTAGTCTGGTACTCCAGAGTATAGAAATGAGTCCATCCATGTTCCCCAAGACGGTAGATAAAGCTTACTCATCCATTCATAGTCTTTGATTTCAATATACTGTCCATGGACAGTACTTATAATCAGTAAGAAGGAGTAGTACTTAATGTATAGTAATGATTACTAATAGGCAGGAATGCCAAGTAATGAATACGTTTACTTAGTACTAATATTGGTTACAGTATGTGTGTAGTAATACCTAGTGGTGCCTAGTGTTGGATCTTGTTAAGGGATCTGTTTATAAGATAAATATTTGTATTCCTGGATGTTCTTCAGAGGAATGGGGGTTATTTTGATAACTAGCTGAGTAATGGGTGACCTCAGGGTGACTAGCTGCCGCCAGTCGAAGATTTCAATTGCCGTAGAGTAAAGGACCACCCGTAGTGGTACCTAATAAGCAGTAAGTAGTAAGTAGTAAGTTGTAAGTGGTCAGTAGTAAGTAGTAAGTGGTAAGTGGGAAGTTGTAAGTTGTAAGGTAAGTTGCAAGTTGTAAGTAGTAAGTAGTAAGTAGTAAGTGGTAAGTTGTAAGTAGTAAGTGGTAAGTACCAAGTACCAAGTACCAAGTACTAAGTACCAAGTACTAAGCAGTAACTAGTAATACTGTTAGGGCTGCTCTACCTACTCTGGTATTATGAGCCTGCGCTGTCTGATCCCAACAATAATCATAAGTATCTATTCAACAGTATCTAACCTATAGCTCTCTGGTGAGTTTTGCACCAATTCCTTCCCCCAAAAAGTATACAAGTATCTCAGAGACTCCTTCCTTGGGAATCAACCAATCAACAGAGTACAGAGTACCTGCCGTACAATATCCAACAAGCACCTAGTGCTATTTTCTTGAATACATCAATGCCTTTGCTCGTTGGTGGTTCTTCATAGAGAGGAACCGGAGTGGCGTATATACCTTTGAGAGAAACGTAGTACCGGAAAACTCTCCACTAGCAGGTGGTACGGATTGTTCCAGAATATTTGAAAGGGCCATCGTAGCACTGTGGAGCGATGGCTGTGACACGGCGTTTGGAATGACCATTGTTACCATCGACAGAGTAAGCTTCATGAATCCTCTATAGGCAGGCCGAGTCTATGGTGGATCTAACACCTAGTACCTAGTGACACTAGTAAGTAGTGAGTGGTAAGTAGTGAGTAGTGAGTAGTGAGTAGTGAGTAGTAAGTGGTAAGTGGTAAGTGGTAAGTAGTAAGTAGTAAGTAGTAAGTAGTAAGTAGTAAGTAGTAAGTAGTAAGTAGTAAGTAGTAAGTAGTAAGTAGTAAGTAG